>JAGFMF010011791.1:4767754-4863885 GCA_019455555.1 Galemys pyrenaicus | reverse complement strand
AGGGAGGGAGGGAGGGAGGGAGACAAAGGTACCTGAGTTGTTTCCAACACTAGGTGAGAACACACAGCTCTATCTCTGTCAACAGCTGTTACAAGTATTTGTGTGTATGTAAGTCTTTGTCACTCTAGGATTAATGCTCAGCAGTGTGATTGCTGGGTCATTTGGAACTGCCAGAGGTTTAGATTTCTGTCATTTAAAAATCTTGCGCCTCTTGTTCTTTGAGACTCAAGGTTTGAGAGTAGAGACACATTCACAGTAGAGACACATTCAGTGTTATATCCAATATTTTTTTCAGATTAAAAACTCTTTTATAAAAATAATGGTCTTCATAAGATGAAGCTCAGCATGTATACTTCCTTTCCAGTTAGTTTCCTTAGGCTCACTGCAAACAGATTTTACTGGGGCCAAGATCAGTTGACAAGAGTCCATGGAAAAAATGTAATGAAAATCAAATTCTTTCTCGAGAAGAACCTCAGCTCTACTCTTCCATTGCTACTTCTGCTTCATTTTTCCTATAAGTTCAGCTGACATGCTTTCATACCAGGGGTGTATGTGGTCTAAATGGAGGTTGAAATTCCTATACCTAGAAGGAGATGGAAGTGAACATTTTGACCCATGGTTCCAATGAAAGGAATATTCAGTAGGGTATCTAAGCTTACAAGTTAGCAATGAGAACAAACATTAATAAGCAAATCTTCAACAAAAGCAAATTATCTGTGTACATCTAAAAGAAAAATTCACCCTCGGGAATTTTCAGGACTTAAAGATTAAGCTCATCGCTCTTCTTCATCCTGAAGAAATTCCGGAGGCCAGTGTGACATAGTGATAAATTGCTTTGTGGTGTTTCTAATATTGGAAGGGTCTGGGCAAAGATAGAAATGTTCAGAGATCAAATGTTACTGACTTTCCAACCACCAAATATAGTAGAATTAGTTGTGAAGAGAAATGGGAATTCACTGGAAACAGTTGTGCAACAACACAAATAATTCTGCAGCTGACAACACATGAATGTTGTTAAACTTTGTTTTTTAATAGTGGAAAATATTACCATAGTAAAGATAAAGGGTAAGATAATATGTGAAATTAAAGGCATGATTTTTAATAATTTAAAATTCAATTTATACAATTTGAAATCCTACTCTGTTGTTTTTGATGAGATTAAACCATTTGCTGAATATTAGAGACTTGATATTTAGTCATTCTACTAATGTCACTTATTTGCTAACTATATTTCTCATATAAATAGGTAATTAGAATAATAAATGGATACTTGAACACTGTCTATTCAACTCATGATAATGTCCTGAATTTAATAGTAAATTGTATATTCATATAAAAATATCACTTTAATAATTCCATCAAAGTCATCAAATTCTTACTAAGTAATATTTTTCTGTATACATTAAGATCTGTCACTCTTTTATTTCAAATAGGAGATTAATAAAATTAAAATATCTGACTTGAAAATATCAGTGGATTTTACTCTACTTTCTGAGTCTTACACAAATGTGGTGTAGAGGTGATGAGAGAAGTCATGCATCTGTTCTTTCATTAAAAAAAAAAAATCCTTACTCTATAGTCAGTATGATCTATTTTAAAATAAGTTTTTTTTAAATCACAAAAAACTGCAAAGTAATAATAGTTATGTAAAATCCCATTATGCAAGTTACTGCTGTAAGAGATCTTATTTTTCTACCTCTGATGCTCATTATAGAAGTTTTTATAGGAGATAATGAATTAAAAGTAATGAGACCAAATATGAATTTCTCTAGAAATCATTCCCCACCAAGTTTTAACATTAACAACTAGATGACCTGAAAGAGAATTTAGTCAATTAAAACAAGCAATATATTTACAAGTAGCAATAACTTTAATAAAGTTCCCTTAAAAAATCCCTATTATTCTCTATATAGAATAAGCAGAATGTAGTTTCTTTATGATTATCCTTTTGTTCTTTTTTCCCTTGAACCTCCTATAATGTGAAATTTAAATAACTGTATGTGTTGTGTTGTGTGTGTGTGTGTGTGTGTGTGTATACACTACAGCAGCTGATGCTATTTGAAAGTCAATGTTAAGTTGATTGGACTGTATGATCCTGGATATACAGTTTGGCCTTTTCTCTTGGAATCTTTTCACTTAAAATTCTAGAGAGTTTTGTGTCTAGAATAGTGTAATTACATGTAAGGGCTATTTAGGGAAGGATTTTCTCACTCTAAAACTGATTCTGTGAACTGATTAGCATAATTTATATAAACATTTGCATATTTGCAAAAATGTATATTTTTTTCTTAATGTTTTCATTCAGCTGACATTGCATGGTAACATTTTGTGTCTTGAGTGTGCATGTTAGAAATCAGCATGGGCTTATACTACACTAAATCCATCATTACAGGTCCAATTCCATCCTTCATCATATAAGAAGCCCTTATCTTATTTACTATCCCAACCTTTCCCTTCTAGTTACCACTTCTGGGTGTTAAAGTCTAAAAGTATATCTTTGTTTTATTTAGTTTACCTGTTTTTTTGTTTTTTCTGCATACCTTCTCCATCTAATCTCATATATATTTTTATTTGTATCAGTTACCTATTGCCACATAACAAATTACTCTAAAACTTAACAGCTTAAATAAATACTGTCTCATGTAATTGTTTTGTGTCAAGAAATCAGAAACAATTAAGTACGGGTGATTTTAGCTGGTTTCTCTTGTGAGGGGTCACCTTCAAGTGCTTTCTGGCTTCACCACCTTCTGAAATCTTGTCTAGACTTGAAAGACACACTTCCCTCTATGCAGCTGGGGTTAATGGATTTCAGTCCTTCCCACTAAGCGTCTCCTCCACTGACCGCATGATGTGGTAGCTGGCTTTCCCTAGGCAGCTGTCCTGCCCACCTATGTTTATATGGTGACCCTTTTTCTTTCTTCTTTTCCTCATAATCATATCATTTTAAAATGTAAATTAAAAAAAAATAGAAAAAACAACCAAAGTAACTTTCCATAATTTCTATAGCATTTTTAATAGTTGTATAGCTTGGTTTTAAATAATGTCAGTGGTATAATAAACACTTGTATATATACCAGGATGCAAACTCATGAGGTCAAAAGTCATATGCCAAATGCCTTTTTCTAATATTAGCCTTTTAGGCAGTACAGTTAAAAATTGTAAGGTAATAGCATCACAAAGACTGTTCTCTATATAAATGTTTGTTTTTAACTCTTTTTTTCCAAAAAAAAGAAGAATTACATTATAATTTCAGTGTCAACAAATAATGGGTACTATATATCATAGCACTAATTTTCCTTACAAAAGGTAAAACAACATATGAATCTACCAGACTTTAGAGATACCTTTTCCTTTGTACACTTGAGCAAGTGGAATTCTCTAGCTGTTTGATTAGTTTAGCCTAGGAAAGCAGCATCTTGTAGCTTTTGCTTTGAATAGGACTTATCCCTTATTATTCCTAACAGTAATTATTCTATGAAAATGTGAAAATTAAATCTAATTTTTTGTTATACCTTCAAATCTTCTCTAATACCCACCCAATTATGTATTTAGCACTCTCTTTCATTCACCACAAAGCTCTAGGACTAAAAGAACAGAGGAGCTAGATAGAAGCATCATCCAAATAAAATTGGCAGGACAATGCCCTTTAAGGCATTTCACCTGTGGTGACTCTTCATTTTATCTTTCTTCCTTCTTACTAAGGATCCCTCTCTCCCACTTTACTCCTATGAATTACATTAAAATGAAATATATAATCACATTCTGTTCTCTTGATTACTTTGAGCATCAGTTAGAAAACAAGTTTAAATGTAACAGCAGGGAGATAAGATGCCCAGGTGGAAATTTGTAGCTTTTCCAAAGCTGAGATGCCCTATTTTCAAACAGCAACATCAGCTTTGGAAGAAATTCAGAGGGTATATCGACCTTACACCAACCTTAGGCAGAATTCCCTCTGCCAAACATAATCCATTTAATATTTGAAGACATTTAATCATAAAGAGCTCAACTATCTTTTTTATTTTTTTCATAGAAGAATTGGGGTGTAGGCCAGAAGTGCAGGGTTGCAGAAGGCTGAGAGAATTCACCAGAGAAAGAGTGGAGAGCAGAACAGGTGGATTTACTGAAATACTCTGCTAAGGGGAGCAGTGGGCAAGACAGTAGAGGTCTGCTGTGCCATAAGTGGGTTAGCTCCCTGGCAGGAGCTCGAGCTCAGGTTGCTGTGGTGGAAGTGCTGAGACTAAACCCCTAGGCAGTCCATCAACTTTCTCTTGAGGATCATTTGATCAGTTTGGGGCTACTACAAGATGTTTTTGTGAGTTCTTCCTTATACTAAGTCAAACATGCTCTGTGTTTAATGTGATCATTTCCCATTTAATACACAAAATAGCTCTAACTGAACCAATCTTCATTCAGATTTAATGTCTCTAGTTCCTCAACTGCTTCTCATAAAAAATAGGATTTGTCCTTTGTTGTAAACCTTATATTCAGGAAAGCGTCCCACTTACATTCCAAAGCCACCACCATTATTCTACCATTATAGTCAAGAATCCAAAGATCAATGAAATGACATTGCCATTAGAAAGTGAAATTATAAAAATCACATTTCATAGTGAAGATATGCTGTCATTTAATGAGATAGCCGGATTATGAGTCTAGTTAGGTAGGATCATATTAAAAATTGTCATTTAGAATAGTGATCATCAAAATGGAATAATATAAAGAACAAATCCTATATCCGAGTGTCAACATATTAAAAATTCACAAGGAAGACACGGTCTGAACACTGAATATTGTGATTTTATCCACTGTTATGGAAATGGACAGTTTATTATCTGTTTTTCTATTAATAGTAAAACTTTCCATTAAATGACAATCTTTTCTTATCCCACACTCACTCAAACTATGAGTTTATAAGTTAATTTCCTATGTAGGTTCATCTATAAGGATAGACATATTTATTCTTAGACAAGCAATACTGTCTGTATTAGATTCTAAGTTCATAAATTGGTGTTCTGTAATAACACTATCCTGGGGTTCATTAATGTGGAATGGACACATTCTCCGTGTAATATTAGTATTACATAATTTTTCAGCAAACGAAAACACTTTAGATTCAGATTATACATTGAACATATATGTTTACAAGTAAAATATCATGTGCATGTACATTAGAGAATATTAAATACTTTAGATAATCCAGTGTAAGATAATCAAGACTTCTAAACATACCTCAAAACTTTGCTGAGAAAAAAACAAAACAAAACAAAAATCGTAAATGAGATACTTGCTATGCTCAAGAATTGAAAAGTCATGAAGAGAGTTCATTCTCATTTGATCTATAAAGTCAGTAAAATCACAATTTTATATAAATCTGACATTGTATTTTGTGCATGTGTGTTTGTAAAAATTGGCAAACTAAATATAAAGTTCATTTAACATGCAAATATCCTAGATAGCAAAGACAATCTTGAAGATGTAAAGATGAAAGAGCTACTATGATTATAAAACTATCATGCTGCATAAAAACAAATTGAGCATTATCAAGCCAAGATGAGAGAAATAGAATACTGAAATAGAAGCAACTAGAATCTTTTCATATATTCAGAGTCACCTGACTAACTTACATTGCTGGTGACACACCATGGATGTGTAAGTGCTTTTTCCAAGTATATGCTTATGAATCAATGTGCATACATATTACAAAACAAAACTTGGACCTTGATCCCATTTCATACAATAAACAAAAATAAGTTGTCTGAATGAATTATACATCTAAATGTGGATATAAAGCAACATAGCTTTGGAAAAATAGATAGGAAATATCTAGAAGTCACCATCTTTTAAAAAGTATACTGAAGTATTAGATAATTTTTAAATTAAAAATTCTTCAAAATCCACAATGCAGCTAGAGAGAAAAAACTAATCATGTGATATCACAAATACAACTGTGTTATGACAAATCATTTGTTATTAGTCTTATAAACCCCAATAAGGAAAAGAAGGGCAGTCCCATTTTAAGAATATTTGTAATATTTATACTCTGTGCTTTATGACTATGGATCACAGAACTAGTTTATATATATATATATTTGTCCACTCAAAAAATACATGTATGTTTATCATGACACACTTCCCTATCTAGAAGCATGCACCAACAGCAATATGTATAAACAGCATAAACACACATTAGTACATGCATCCAGTGTAATACTGCATAGCACTGAAAAGCACTGCAATACATGACAGAATGGACAAATATCATAAATATAATTTTGAGTAAAAGAAGCCACACACAAGAGATATCACGCTTTATTTTTTTTTTTCAAATAGAAGAATCAACATCTCATACCACTTTATTATTTCAAATTCAAAAACAACTAAATTCATCTATGAGAAGAAATTTAAAGTTTGTTTTTGGGTGGAACCAATAATATGAAGAGGGGGCATATGAAAAACATATGGAACATTTGTATTATTCTCATTTCTGAGCATTCACATTGCAAGCTTCATCAATGTATATGTTTAAAATTTGCTAGACAACATATGTATTATGCATTATCAGTAACAGTCAAAGTAACACATATTCAAAAGTGAAAGACTGCTTGGAAAGGGACATTGCCTAATAGGGAACACCTAAATCAGGAAATAAAATTTCACTGGGGCCTGGAGAACAAAAAGAACAGAACTGAGGGGTGGTAATCAAGGTTCTTCTTCCTGTTTGGCAGAGGAAATGATTGTGTCTTGTCTCTGTTTTGTTTTATTTTTTGGTCGTTTTTTTTTTCTCCATGCCTTCTCTTGTGATTTTGATTATTTCTGCCATCCAGCTTTCCTTGCTTACTCCTGCTGTCTTCACTCCAGCATACCTGCATCTTGGGCTCACCATGTCACCAATACTAGATCACATACTGAATGAATTTTCATTATATGTTTTCACAAGTCATAAAATATACTTGATCAATCAGAATATAAATTCTAGATTCCCACCAAAGTATAGGACAATCCAGCTTGACTTTTGGGTCCAATTTTAGTTAATGAAGGTTGAGGAATATTATAATTGGAGATGCTCAAGTATTGTTGGTGTGTATATAAATATGTATTTTTTTCTTTTAAGAAGAAACATATGAATGGGAAGAATTACTTGAAATACATGTTGCATCTGCTACCTCTGTGGGTGATTAAAATAACAGGGCATGTTACAGTACTTCTCAACCCTTTGTCTTCATACAATTTTATATTTGTTGAGGCCTCAGAGAGTTTTGTTTATGTGGATTATAGCAATGATTTCTATGTACAAGATTATAAAAGTATTTAATTTAAGTCCAAAGTAACAATAACATTGCATAAAAGCATGTTCCTAGTTTTATGAAAAATAAATATATCCTTAAATGCAAAAAATACTGACATTGTTTTACATTTTTGCAGTTCTCTTTAATTATGACCTAACAGAAGCCAATTCATTTTCACGTATTGCTATGGTTTCAATCTGTTTCAACATCCCATCTCTTAGTCTCTAGAAAGTTCCATGGTTCACTTAAGAGGGAATGAAGGTGAAAAAGGAATGTGACATCTTAGTACAGTTAAGCCTTTAGAGACTGTGACATATAGCAAAATGGCATATAATGAACACAAGTCAACATTTTTGTTCAATGTCTGCTGGGAATTTTGCCCTCATCAGTGTGTTATTTCATTTCAACTCCTGTGCTGGCACATTATTGTCTGATCTTAGTGTGGTGACATATGTTGTTATGACTTGCTTTAAGATAATGCATACCTAGACAACATCTAAAATGATCAGATAGCATTCTAATCAATTCTCACAATCTTCTAAGATAAATGCAATTTTCATACACATTTTACAAGTGAAGATAAAGTCATTAGATGAGAGATAAGTGCCTTAGGTAGTAAGGAGTGGCTTAGGTAGTAAGGAGCAGAGCTAAAATTTAAAGTCAGGTATTATAGCAGCAAAGTTCATTTGCTTAACTAGTGTTTTATCACTTCTATATCTTGTCTGTTCACCTATAATGCCTAGCACATGGGGAAAAGTAGGCTGAAATATCATAAACATTTGTAACCTTTTATTGATACTTTATTATTTTATTTGAAATACTAGCACATTTCAAAATACTAAAATCTCACAGCAAAAAAACAAGACAAAACAAACAAAAAAATGTGAAGTTTCTGTAAGTGTGGAGCATCAATTGCAAATTATCCTTTTTTCCCAGTTTACTTTCAATGATCAGTTATTGCCAAATGATGTTATTGGATATGCTATGCTATATTTAATTATATTGATCTGCTTTACTGGTAAAAACCTAGAGAGAGAGAGAGAGAGAGAGAGAGAAAGAGAGAGAAAGTGAGAGAGGGGGAGAGAATGGGAGGGAGGGTGCAAAAGAGAAAAAGAGGGAGAAAGGGAAGGGGAGGGAAAGAGGAAGGGAGAGAAGAAAAGTTAGAAGAAAAAAGTTTGATTACAGAAGAATGTAAAAAAATCTTATGATAAACAATAGCTTAAGAATATATTATTCTGTTCTCATTTTTAATCTTATGCATATTTTATTAATCATGCAATAAGAGGAATGATGTACAATATATTTATTCCTTTTGGGATGGTTGTTTTTCTATTATTTTTTTTATTATTTTGCACAGGAACAGTTAGTAAGAAACAAATTCTTAAAATTGTTAAAATAGGAACAATCCCCAGAGAAGAAAATGGTTTCTAAGTTAGGCAATATTAAGGAACTTTTCTACATTTCTAATATCTTTCAGGACTATTTAGTTTCTCCTATCATTGTTCTCACTGAGCTACATTAATAAGTCTTGAGTTTACCTCAGAGGCTCAACTGCCAAAATCATCAAAGGTTTAGTGAAAACAATTTTGTTAACAGTCTTTTATAGCAAGGAGATCTGAAGTAGGCAACCTTGTGCAGAATTTATTTTCAGACATTTTAATAGAACATGTAGCTATAATTTTAACTTCTTATTGACTGTCAGCTGAAAATACATAGAAAAAGATGTGCTGTTTGCAGAATTCTCCATAAAGGGTTCAAAGATTATACATTTCAACATATTCAACTGACAACCTATGCTTTACTTCACATAAAAATAATCATACATTGAAAAGAAATAAATACTTCATGGACTATAAAACAGATAGAACAAATTAGGTTCCCTAAGTCATGTTTCATAAAGGAAAGTGAAATTTAAACAAAGATAACATGAATAATAGCTTAATATTATGTATTATAATGACATAGCATTGTACTAAGCCATAGAATTATTTTAATATTTTAAAAACTATGCACATTTCTTTTATAAACTAGAATCTATTCTTATATATAACTTGAAATTTATTTTTGTATTTAGAAGGAAAAAGGAAAATCTCAACTCCAATGCACATTTGATCTTCAGAACTAAGCATAAGTATTTTTCAGATTCTGATTCAAATGGTATTTTCAGATCATCCTTGATAGTCATGATATAGTCTATATACATGATATGATACTGAACATATACTTTTTTAAATACTAAGAAATTGTAAAACATGGTTGTAATTCTAAAGTAAAATGTAGCACACAAGGGATATTTATTCAGTGTTTAAGGACCTGGAACACCGAGGGAGAGAAGGAAAGACTTCACTTGACAAGGAGAGGATGACTTCATTCTTTTATCCTGAGAGTAAAAAATCAGTTTCTCAAGTAGGGAGGATATGACCACTGATTTAAAACAAAAACAAAAACAAAAACAAAAACAAAAAACAGGATATAGATTCTATTTGAGTCTAGGACATTCTTCCTCTTAATTTAATCTTTATTCTTTAAATAATGGTAATTAGGGGCTTCCCTGGTGGTCCTGGGGTTAAGTCTCAGGCTGTCAAGATATTGGCAAGGACCACTTCGTGAGTTCAATTGATTCCCCCTCGAAGGAACTGACCCAGTTGGCATAGTGGACCTCTCCTGTCTTACTCGCTGCTCCCCTCAGCAGTGTATTTCAGTAGATTCACCTGTTCTTCTCACCACTCTGTCTCTGGTGAATCATCTCACTGCAACCCTACCCCTATCTCTGGCCTATATCTCATTTCTTGTATGCATAAATAAATTAAAAATATCTTTAAATAGATAAATAATGGTAACAGGTTTCCCAAAGCTGATAGAGTCTCCATTGACCTTTATTTTTTTTTTAAAGATTTATTTATGCATACAAGCACTGGGGTACAGGCCAGAGGTGTGGGGGGGTGAGAGGATTCACCACAGAGAGCTGGGAGCAGAACAGGCAGATCAACAGAAGTACACTGCTGAGGGGATCAGCGGGCACAGCAGGAGAGGTCTGCCACACCATGTGGGTCCCCTCCCTGGCCGTCAGCAGGGATCGAACTCGTGCTACAGTGGCTGTGGTTTGCTTCATAGTGTGTTGCTTAACCCACTGCACCACCAGGAAGGCCCCTCTCCATTGACCTTTAATTCACATATCAAGATGACACTGAAAGAAGGCAACACTGGACATGTTGAGAAAAACTAGCTGACTCTTTATAAGACTATCTCAAACTACCTTAAAAAAAAAAATCAAATAACACATTTAGGATGGATTAAATGTTCTCCCTTGCATGCTAGTCATTGTCAATTTGAATTCATGCTAGGCATATAAATAAAATTATTAAAATGAAATATATCCAATGATATCTTCATAATGGATCATGTAGAGTTTAGCTTTACATTTCCCCTGTTTCCTTTAGGAGGAAGGGCTTATAAATAATAAAATCTGCTCTCCATACTCAGATATGTGCCTCTTCTGTTCTGGTATTGTCTTTGAACATTATTTCTAAGATGGCAATGATCACATATTAGTGTAAAAATTCTCCTGCTTATTTCCAAGTTTCCAAGTTTTGGTATCTTCATATGGTGATGAATACATATCGATTCCATGTTCTCAGGGCATTAGCAATTGAAAAATTAAGATATACCAAGCCGCAATGATACAGTGCAATGGAATTTTGTGTTTTGATTTTTTAAATATATAACTTCTATTTATATAATTTATAACAATCCTGCTCATTGTAGTTCACAAAAGTATAATGATGTTTTACACACACAAGAGGGAACTAGAGGTCAGTGGATTTGAGGAAACTATTACCATTATTTAAGGAATAAAAATACAAAATACTAACAATGTTTAAAAATAGACTTGAAATTTGTTTTCTTAATTCACTCTATTCAATGGTCCAAAGATAATGAAACTTTAGGTGTAACTTTTGTAATAAACCATCCCCGAAAGATAATGTCATATATTTTATGCATATATAATAAAAATGTATTTATCCTAAGTGCACATCTACTCCAATCTTATAAGCAATGGGGTATGAAATATTTCTATTCCATACTCAGATTATTTTCATGGCAGAGTAATGACATAGAGAGGTAAAGAACAGTAAGAGAGAGAGAGCTTATGGGCATTGCTCTTATTTGTAATTATCTCTCAAAGGTAAGGTAATACAGTAGACATATTTGAGGTGCACCATGATATTTGATCCTTTGCACAAATAGAAGGAAATCAAACATGAATGATTATGTGTTTTGTGATTTTGTGTTAAGAATTTTAATATTCACATTGGGTTATAGCATCTCCTCAATTCAGATATTCAAAATGTGTTTAGAAAATAGTGATGGTATGCTATGAAGTTTAGGTTCTAATATATCAAAACTTCAGTGTCCTTCATTTGCTTACCAAGTGCATCATATAATATAGCTTGAGCATGTAAAAATTTAATTAAACTCATCAATTAGTGATGCAGCAAGCTAATAAAGAAAATTCAAAGAGCACTTGAAGTTTTGCAAATTATCAAAATTTAAAAATTGAATGTTGGAGTAACATAATATTGCTTGCCTACATAGGAAACTGGTTGATGTCCTTTAGGGCAATAAAGCCTTAGCTTTTGATGCTATCTTTTCTAATGAATGAAACAATTTGCATTTGACCTGATGTTCTCTGGCGCCCCCACCCCAAATCAAGGTTTACCTTGAAACTTTATAGAGGATTCACCTTTAATCAATACTAGATAGTGCAGAAGACAGATAAATCATAGTTAGACAATATTTAAGCTCTCTATTAAAATAAATCATAGAACAATTTGTCTTCACAGTGCCTTATTTGCAAGTTTTAAAGGATCTTTCTCTCCTATTATACAAATCCCCATAATATTCCTATTTAGCTTATGGCACCATTTAATAAATTCTTCCCCCTCTCCCTTAGCCAGAATAACAGTTCCCTGGAGAGAAGGAAGTAATTAAGTGTGTGAATTCAAAGGGGCTCCCTGCAGGGCTATAGGCATCATGCTAAGTAAGAGTAAATAGAAATTGTTTGAGATGTCAACAATTAGAGCAGACATAGTCAATAAGAATTTAGAAGTAAGATTAGCAATAGATAAGCCACTAAATAGGAAATATTCCTTTTGAGAGTTAATGGAATCTTTATTTGGAAAGTTCTGAGATGCTTAATGTTTTTCTTTGAGCATATAAATGCTTCAAACAGATTTTTCATTCTAATTTTAGAAATTTTGAATGTTGCATTAAAAATTCCTTCAGGTTTTGAACAGATATAATTAAATGGTATTTAATGTGCCCTTCAAAATGAAACACTTCAATAATTTACTGTACTTCATTCCACAGTGCTTAAGTCCAGAGCAATGATTATACCAAATTGATCTCTTGACATTTTTCACAGCACTTCATTTTCAAAGTAGTTGGTCTTGTATACATGCATATCAACCAAAAATATTGCAATTCAGAGAAGCTCTTCAACAGACTGTCAAATAAATCTATCTTCTTCAATGCTTAATTCACCTGAAAGCTAAATCCTATAGATTCGATGGTTACCTAAATGAGTATAATTACACTTCATTTTCAGGCTTCTAAAAATTCTTCTTCTTGTTTAAAATTACTCTTTTGCATTCATTTTCATAGTGTGGATTGTATTTATTGTTTGGATGCCTAATTTAAATAAAATCTAATATACTGAAGTGCCTAATGTAGCTAAAACTCTGATACTTCAACTTTTTTTTTTTTTGTGACTCTTGAATTATTTCATCTCTTGTTTCCACTGAGTGGCTAATAAAGACTAAGTGTCTAGTCCAGAGGACAGAGAGTATCAAAAAGTAAAATAGAAATATACAAAGATATTTATCTGAATTTGATAATCTATTTTATCACTCTTCTAAAACATAAGTTTTGCTCTCCGACATTTTGGAAAAATAATATTTCTGCCATGTCAAATATATGTATACAATATTCCATCAATATAAAACTCCCATATAGTAACATAAGGATTTGGCTTTGTGTAAATTTTACTTAACTCACCTAATAGTACATAATGGGTTTCCAAGTAAATGATTTAATACTTACATTTTAAAGATATAAAAGAAAATTATAAGATATAGAAAAGCTTGAAGTTAAACACTGATAAGAAACTAAGAAAAAATTAAGCAAGTTAGGTTGAAGCTGAGTAATCCAACTATTTCTTTGAAAGAAAGAAACTGATCAGGCAAATCAAATATATTATGTAAATGTCCTTGATATGTGATATGTGATAAGATATGCACATATATCCCTTTATGCATAAAAAACATTCGTATTTTGATATTTCTGGGTTTTTTGACTAGTATTTACTAAATGTTTGCTACCACAACTGCTTTGTGTGAAGATTTTATATCTGCTGTCCTATTTTATGCTCACAACCTTCCCCTCCCTTAGAATCATTTTTATTTCACATCCAGGGAAATATACCCAACACAGGTAATAATTAGTAGAACTGAGATTTAAACAGTAATTTTAAGCTTTTTGGCCCATGTTTTTTTTTCTGTTTCATCATTTCCTTAACTAACATGGAATTACTGTAAGGTAAGTGTGTGATATATCATGTTCTTTATTTGTTTTCCTTCAGAACTGTGATGTATGCCAGAGGATTAGGGGGTGAGACAGAGACAGAGTGGAGAGCAGAACAGGCTGATCCACTGCAATACATTGCTGAGGGGAGCAGTGGGTGAGACAGGAGAGGTCTGTTGTGCCTTGTGGGTCAGCTCCCCTGTGGAGGATCTAAGGCAGGCCTTGGGGTTATACACTGTGTGATACTAAATCCTTAGGCCACCAGGAAGGCCCTCATATATCAGTTTCTATCCTCTCAAAGGAGAGTTAAGCAAAATAAGCAGTTAATAAAAATGTTTTTTAAATATACAGGTCTAAACTTAAAAATTAACATAAATTTTTTATTCACTTAGAGCATTCTTACTACCATATAAAAGACTCTCCTTGCAACATAACATATTTTTTATAGTTGAATGTGCTTAAATTAAACACTAAGTGTTTTGAGCTAGTAAATCTAACTTCAGTTAGAAGATTAGGTTAGATTATCTTTATTTTGTCCAAGTTTGTATTTCTACAGTTCATAAAAATGAGAATACATATAATAGTAAAAATTTGAATGCATTAACAAATGAATTTATACTAATAAGCTTTGTACCAAATTTTTCTTTTGATTGGCTCTTAACTAATTTTTAAGATTTTTAAAATTCCAAATGAGAATTAGGTTTTTTGGATCGAAACTGAAATTCTCATCTGTGCCACAAGAGAAGATTTTTCACAAAATTTTTACTTGCTAGACAACATTGATCATGGACCCTGAAACACGTTTTTACTATACTACAGCAAGGGTGCCACTTAACAATGTTATAACTGTAGCTAAGTTTCTTATCGTTTCAAAACCTTTATTTATTCATTTTTTGTGGATAAAATGAGTATCTGTTACATTTTCCTCTTTGAACAAAGCTGTGTGAGAGAATGGATGTCTGACCCAGTGCCCAGCATGTAGCACATACTGGGTCTAATAAAACTCCTCCCATTAGCTACAGAAATAAGTCAGGGAGTATGACAAAGTTTACAACTCTTTCTTTTAGGGATAGAAACCCTGTAAAAGGTAACATGAAAAGTTGTATTGCCTGATTCTTTGTAATATTTTTATATGCCCTATTTTTATATTGTGACATTTTAACACAGAATAAAATTTCATTATATGAGTAGCTCTAATTAGTGTATTTTAGAATTATGGTTGAAATGCTGCCATTTCATGTGTTTCAAGCATATGAGTTTTATAAAAAGTTACCAATCTAGCTGTAATACTCCAACATTTGGTTCTCACTCTCACTCTCAAAAATACTGCCAATTGTTAAAAATTAAAACAATTAACTTTATAAAGAACAAGCTGGAATCCTCCCAATCCAATATATTTCTCATATTCACAGGGAAAATTTTTTTGGAAAACTTCCTTTATCCATCTTATCCATCTATGTTTTAAAAAATGGGAACATATTGCATTTGCTGCTCTTTACCTGCCTTTTTTACACCTAATAGCTTAGTAGATAGTGCCTTCTATCTCATCAGTAGAAAGAGTAATTAATCATCATAGCAGTCTTAGATTTTTTGACGATCAAATGTGCCTAGTAGTGTATGGTACACCTTGTATGTATTACAGTATAACATTCAAGAATGATTTTGAGAATAGTTATAATTTTAGTTCTCTATCAAGCATCTTGTCCCAGATTTCCTTTAAAGTAGATAGCAGAATCTGTTCTTGCCTCTACAAATAATGAATAGGCACCTAATTTCCTACAGTGATGATTTCATATAGGGCTTTGAAGTTCCCTGCTATAATAGTCAGCATCATTCTGTTCACTTGTTCCATGTTTTCCAAGCCCAGTGTCCCAAAAAGTATGGGACAGTATCTGTTTTCTCAATCTGTTACCACAGGCATATATAAATAACAATAGTCACTGGACAAGTCACTGAAAAAAAAAAAAAACACACACACAGGCGATAGTTGTAGTTGCTTTGTTGTATGTCTTTGTGTGCACATGTTGGGGAGTATTAAAGTAGCCCCTTTTGATTTACACTTTTGGGTCAGTAGTCAGATTGAGGAGTACCCCAAGACCCCATACTTACTTTAAATGTTTTCTGCCACCTGCCACATTACGACCAATAATACTCTAGTACATAAGATCTTCAAAAGAAAAGAACTTTAATAAAATAGTGCGCAATAGAATGAAGAGACAAGAAAGGCAGTTTTCCAAAGAAACAACCCAAGTTACCCATACCCTATTGGGTAAATGTCCAAGCAAAGAAGATTGGTTCAAAGCAGTGTTGCTAAGACCTGTCAAAAATCTAAGATAACTTCTGGCAGGGAACCATAGGGAAGAGACAGAAGGGACCAAGCTAGTTTGGAAGAAAGACTGTAAAATCAAAGTATACCTCAAGATAAGGCTGCCATTGTCAGCATACCCATAGCTCTTTTACCCATGAATCTTCCAAGTGTCTTCTTCCATATCCCCCAAGTCCCTGGGGCATGTTGAAGGGCTAGAATCAAGCACAGTTTCTTTTTCACAGGTCTTTCTGCTCCATGTGCCTCCTCCATATCTTCTCTCCTAAGTCCTTCTTTGCTTCTGCTTGCAGCTCAGGTCTACCCTTCATTCGGTGGGGCAGAGAATATGGAGCCCCCTTTTTAGATTACACTGTTATCTTATAATCCCCCATTATTTGTTTGTATGTCTGTGTACATATGTGTATTTGTGTATGTAGATTGTGTTTACATTATTGAATGATTGTTCATTTTTATCTGAAAAATATTGCCCAAATTATAATTGCTCAACCAAACATATATCTATTTGTAATATTGTGAATACTAGATAGTAGTGTTACCTAGATAGATTTTCTCAATATTGCTTTCATTGTGATAAGAGTAACTTTCCTCCACTTCTAACCACATTAAATATTGTGCTTTTTACATTCAAATTAAAGTTATTAGCTATAATGTAATCATGCTAAAATTGAACCAACTTACTTATAGTAGTAAACTCCATATAAAATCAGGTTATTTTCTTTCTCAATCACCTGAAGTCTTTGACAGTAGTGAGACCTTCAGCTCCTAAAGTCATTAGGTAAGTTCTGTTAACTGAAAATAAAGTCTTAAGGATAGCTACATCATTTATTAAATAATCAAAGTTAGGATTAAAATTCAGGAAACGGTCTGAAAGACTTTACTCTGTGAGAATTGTTCCAACAAACTCAAGTCTGTATTCATTATGTAAGTAGAAACAGTAAGTCACTGAAGTTAAAAATGTAATTATTCTTGATAGGAAGAGCTTCTATTTCTAAGTTGCCCCACACTAAAGAGCAACTGCTATTATAGTACCATAATGAAAGACTAATTTTTTTTTTCCTAAGAATGCACTGCAAAATGCAAAGTCTGTGTAACCTTTGTTTAAGCTTCATTATCTGGATTCTTGGTCATCAGGGAATATGAAAAGGCAGTATATTTCTGCCTAGAGCCTGTTCAGACTTTAAGTCTATGAGGACAGCTTTGTTCTCTTGCCTGTTAGACCAGGGTTGGGGATTGCCCAAGATAACTGTGAAATATGTTTACAGTTCTTTCATTCTTGTGACTCAACCTTCCTTGCCTCTCACTGTTCTCTGTGTTCATCCAGCAGCTGGGTTGAGCAAATGGAGATTAATCACAAGGGATGATTTTATGGCTCATATCTAGAAGTGAGGAAATCATTTCCTTTAGATACCCATGGCCAGAATTGACTCATAAGGCATTTTTAACTTCAAGGGAGGCTGGGAATTTAATCTAGCTATGTCCCCAGGAAAACACAAACCTAAGTTTAGTAAACAATGAGCCATTTTCTATTGTTTTCCCTTTATGTCACTCAATATTGGGTCCAGTGTTCATCTTCCACATAAATTCATATACTCACTAATCCCAAAGTAGATAATCTTTTTTCCCAGTTATAAAATACCCAAAGCTAAGGGCCTCCTTGATTGTGCAAGGGGTTGGATCTCAGTACTGTGAAGCTGTCCACAGCCACTGCAGTAGCACAAGTTTGATCTCCAGCCAGGGAGCTGATCCACATGGCTTAGCAGACCTCTCCTGTCTTTCCCGCACCTCCCCTCAGCAGTGTATTTCCCTAGATCTACCTGTTCTGTTCTCTACTCTGTCTCTGATGAATCTTCTCACTCCCACCCCCATATCACTTATCTATACCCCAGTTCTTGTATGCATAAATAAATAAATAGATAAAAAGCTCAAAGCTCTGAGTGAAAATCTTTCCAAAGGATTAATGTCTAAAAGACAATTCTGCCACCAGCCTTATGTATGAATGCATACAGTTAGGGACAGAGTCAGGAGAGGGTAAACTCAATAAAAATGTCCTTCTGGGAAGAAAAAATGGAGAAAAGTAGGTCTCAGCCTCATATTAATGTCTAGATACTCCTAGGAATGAAACTCAGATTCTACCAAATGAGAAGAACTCTCTGACCTATTAATCTCCAAACTACACCTCCTTTACGTCATATACAATAATACTTCATTCACTTTTTATTCTATGGCACTAGTGAATCCTCCTCTTACTAAGCAGTCCACTCGCAGTCTGCTGCCTATATGTGCAGGCTTCAAGACCCAAAGATTTATTTGGATTATAATATACTTAAATGTTTCCATCTGGGATCCTTGTTCCTTTGTCAGTAAGATTTCCTCAAAAACTGTTAGATTTCTCACTATGTTTCTAATGATTTCTATATGGCATTCAGTGTAAAGCAATTACTAGAAAAAAGTAAGTGCCCCTTTATTTCCTTGCATAAATCCCAATGTTCCTTCCACTCTCAAATAATCTTAACTAACTTGAGGTGACTTGGGCAAAAAAAAGTTGTGTGTGGAGTTAAGGTTCCAATATGATCACTCAAGCAAACCATATCATTTTGTTTGACAAGTAAAAGAACTCTTTTTTAAAAAAAGATATTTTCAAACCTACTTTTTACTTGTTGGGGTTGAAATTACAATTAGCTTCTACAAAATGTTAAAGCATTGAATTCTGTTACTATTCTTGAGTTCCATTTAAAGATAAAGAAATTCTCTCTAAACTAATCTCATTCGCATCATAATTTTGTGAAGGCAGCCATTAATAGACATCTTAATCCAGTTGCCTCTATAACAAACTACTTTGGATCTAGAATATCAGTGATCATGTTTTCTACCTTCAAATGACTGCAGGATGATAGTTATACCTAAATTTTCTACTTTGAACATCATGATAGGATTCTACTACAAGGTACTAATTGTGATATTTATTGGGCAAGTACTTTTAGCCTCAAAACCTCACAGTTATTTTTTTAACACAAAAGAATCAAGTCTAGACTAAGAGTCATCCTGCACCATATTGTTGTTCAGAAACCAGGTTCCTTCTCTATTGGTATTTTACACTGTTGTAAGAGTACAGGATCCTCTAGAATTTTTAATGGTCTAGACATGGATGTATCAATAGTTTTCAACACTTTCAGTCACATCCCTTTGATAATAACATTGAAAATAGCCAAATTTGCAAGAATGGGAAGGAAATGTAGCAGAAAAATAGAGATATAATTTAATATATAATATAAATCAGTTGTTGTCTTAAGTGCTGGAACAAAATTAAATAAACAAACTTCACTATAAGAAAAAAACTTTCAGTTTTTTAGTTTTAGTTTCATTTTAGCTGCCTTCCAAAAGTCACAGTTTAATCTATATATAAAGAAAGATAAAGGTACTATTTAGTTCTTTAAAAAAATACATTTTACCAAGGAATAAAATTTAAAGTTAATAAGAAAAATACATCTTCATGAATATTTAAGGCAAATGATTAAACTATTACATGACTAAAATTTTGAGAATATAAGAAATAGAAACACAGTATAGCACAAGAAATTAAAGAAAAGCTAAACATATTTATCCTAAGTTTGATGGATTTAATTCTGTTTTAATACTTGCATTTAAAGTGGAAGAAAATTAAGATTTTATGTACATAGCTTATGGAAGAAAAGGCAATATGCTTTCAAGTACAAAACTGAGATTTCCCAGTTTATAATTAAAAGGTAAAATTAATAGATGGAATCAAGCACTTCTCTTTCAGTAGTTGAATGTCCTGTTAATTGAGACCCCATAAAACCCAATTAGCCAAATATTATTTTGTCACACTATCAAACTGCTTGTTCCTTTAATACTTAATTATTAAGCATACCCCCATATGTGTGTGATTCCATGGGAATACAAGAATTAAATACACTTTTGCCATTACAGGATTACAGCTATGTATAGAAAGTATTGCGTATTATTTCTAAGATGGGCAGAATCAATATTATCTGTGAACAGGCAGAATTTTATTTTTCACCTGTCTCTTTTTGGCAAGTCTTCTAGGTGACACTAAGGCAAGTTAAAGGTTAAGGATGGCTGATCTAGTAAGATCTTTTAGGGACAGTGCTGTGATGTATGGAGGATATACTTGCCCATTCATCCCTACTCGATTCTGAGCATTTTTCTAAATTACAGCAGTAAACAGTGAAATGTATAAGAACTGAACTTCAGCACATTTTATTCCAATTAACTGCATTATGTCCTACATAAATTAAATAAATAATTTTCCCTAAATAAGTTGCAGCAGAGAAGGTCTTTTGGGTATTTGGTAGACAGATACATAAAAATAAAATGATGAAACAATGTAACAATAATTTATTTTGAATATGTCCCTTTTTCCCTCAAAATGTAATAAAGGGATGTTCTACCAAAAATATGTAAATAGGTAGTTAATAAAGAATAAATCAAAAGTGGAGATCAAAACAGTAAAATAAGAAAAGCAAGTTTGTTAACTATGATGATAATATAGATAATGAAATTGAGAATTAGATTTCATCCTTATCTTTCTTTGAATAGAGATGAAAAGGCAGTTTGAATGTTGCATTGTGACTGTTCCAGTATCTACTTTGTTGTATTTTCATAAAGATGTTACAGAAGATATCATTAGAGATACTAAATGATCCCAAATTCAATAGCCTAAAGGCAATAGGAGATACCTTAAATAAACAATTGAGATGAAATGTAATGAGATATGGAATGGAGAATACTGAGAACACTTAGAAACCATAGATGCACTAAGGCTAACCTATACTTAGTTCACAGAGCTCATAGTCAACCTGAATATAATACAGAATTCATGAGGTCACTAGATTTTTCAAACAAAGTAAAAAAAAAAGTTGGCATTTTAGGTAGATCCCCAAGTGCTTTGATATCAAATAGCATTGTGTTGGAGAAATGGCTGACTTCTGAGTGAGAGAATGTCTTTAAATACCCACTAGTATTCTGATTCTGTACTGCATCATATTCTTTTTTTTTTTTAAAGATTTATTTATTTATGCATACAAGCACTGGGGTACAGGCCAGAGGTGTGGGGGGGTGAGAGGATTCACCACAGAGAGCGGGGAGCAGAACAGGCAGATCAGCGGAAGTACACTGCTGAGGGGATCAGCGGGCACAGCAGGACAGCAGGAGAGGTCTGCCACACCATGTGGGTCCCCCCACTGGCCGGCAGCAGGGATCGAACTCGTGCTGCAGTGGCTGCAATTTGCTTCATAGTGTGTTGCTTAACCCACTGCGCCACCAGGGGAGGCCCTGCATCATATTCTTATGCAAACTTAAGAGACAATTATTTCTGATTTTTGTATCAGGAAAAACTTTTGTCCCATCTTAGAAATAATACTCGATACCTGCTACATATAGCTGTAATCCTGTAATGGCAAAAGTGTATTTAATTCTTGTATTCCCATGGAATCACACACATATGGGGTATGCTTAATACTGAAGTATTAAAGAAACAAGCAGTTTGATAGTGTGATAAAGCATAATTTGATATTATGAAATGCAAAAAAAAATGGTAATGTATCTTAAAATGTAGGTACTCTATGTCTTTAAAACTAAGCTTTCAATTTTGTGTAAACTAGCAGGAAATAAGTGGACCCTTTCAGAATGTAATTACCCTTTCATTCTCAAATTCTTGGATTGCCTTTGCTTCAGTCTTTGATCATCTCATTTTATATACCTTTTATAGTATGTTAATTCAAATATTTCTCTTGCACTTTGAATTTGTAAGTACATGTGCAGTTCACTTTTACACACACACACACGCACCAATCACAAAAGCTCTATCCACATTTTGAAAAATAAATTCAGATTCTAGAGTAAATGCACTCATCATATATATCTGAAAATCATTAGCGTGCTTATTAGTAGCTCTGCATTATTGTACAGTATACTATCTGTAAGATACTACTACAGAGAATGAAACATTTATTGCTAGGGATAAAGTAATATTGCACTGTCTTACAGTTACAACACAATATCCTGTCCCTTTGAGAGTTCTAAATTTATTATAAATTATCTATAATAAAAAGCATTAACTCATGAAAATATATGGAACAAAAACAGAATCAACCTCTGATTTTGGAATATCTAGAAAAACCTTTCTTTCTCCCCAAATGTATTGGTATATCACAAAATAGATCAGTTATAAGAAAATACAGTGTATCCCTCATAGTCAAGTAATAATAATTTCCATTTGGATGGTGTAATTCACTGACCTTGTTTTTTTTGACAAAAACTACATAATCTCTGAGGTAATAAAATGATGTTAACATTCCACACGACTAGAGACATAGGATGCCGTTTGCCATGGTTGTCAAAAAGGATCTATGTATCAACTCATTTCTCTTACCTATCTAAGATTTGACATGGTTGTATAGATATGAAAAAATTTTGTGTTAGTGGTGTTAATTTGTTCATTGGGTTTATCAAAAGTTTTATGTAACCCTATAAGTTTTTATCAGAATTCTGGAGTTTGTTAAGACTTTTTGTTTACCAATTATAATCTGAAGGATAACTTTCCCCTAGGAAAAATTCGAAGTAAATTACATGAACAGTTTTAACGCTAGAATTTTGGTATTGATACACTGCTTGTTTGTACAAACCTCATGGGACCACATTAAATCATATAGAAAAGTGGCCAGATATTTTCCCATTAACAGTTGGGGAGACAGTATATCAGTATTATCTAGAAGTATGAACTTAAAAGGAATTTTCCATTAGCAACTTTAGACCTTAGTCCAGACAATGTAAACATACGATTGTCTGGAAACAGATTGAATGCAAGAAGTTATTGAATAAGATTGAATCTGGCAATTCTGGTTTTTATTATTAAAACCAGAGCAAATATTATATATTTGGCATAAATAAAAAGTGTTAGTTTTTTGAGAGAATATGAAAAGAACAACTCAAAGAACATTGCATTTGTGATATAGAGAGTTCATAATATTTATTTGGGTAGATTATCTCAACAGGTGAAATTATTAAATGCTCATAATTGGTTCTTGATTCTTCAGGTATGTAGGATGAAAGCATCACTTAAGTTGCCTTAACACTGCCTACCATAGTTGTTGGGGCAAAGTATTTATGAAAGTAGATTCAAGACAGTTTGTTATTTTAACAGCTCAGATTACTTTTTGAAAACTGGCATGATGATTAATGTGTTTACTCCTTAAAAACAGTGTGGCATTACTAAGTTTCAATACATGTTGTTTAGTTAATAAATTAATTTCCTCCTTATTTTCAGAAAGCACTTAAGGATCTATAACATATGGCATTGTACAATAACATGAACAAAAATTGGTTTGCGTTACTTTTGCCATACACTGTCATTTCAGTCTGCTCAGTCACTCTTAACTTGCTTGTCTGTTAATGAAGTTTTGGCTATATTTCATACTTTTTCTGACTACTTTCAGTTATAAAATCTCTTCCTTTAATCCAGTATAAAACATTAAACTCAAGGTCAAATTTAATCTACTAGTGTACTTACTCAATCAGTGTCCTTATTTCACTGTAATTTACTCTCATTTCCTTTTCTTCACACACTTCCTCCAAGTCTAACATGTCCACATGAACTAGGACCTTATTTTTTGACCATAGTGTGGTCTTTTGTCTTCATTTTGGACCCCTTGACTTCAAGGACTAGGTATTGTGAGAAACAGCTATGAAGAAAGGTTTGTTTTTAGACATAGATATGAACTCGTTTCAAATCCTTTAAAATGATATTTATGTGGAAATATATTCCTAACTTTGTTGTGGTTCTGTGTTTTTCCATTGGAGGATTCTAAGGATATGGTGGTATAGATTCATATGCATGATTTTCTGAAGTGATGGGTTTCCACCTGGCATCACATCCAATTTATTTTTAAATCAATGTATAATGGGTAAAGTGATGTAACCCATGAATAAAACAGTTAAACTGTGTGTGTGTGTATGTGTGTGTGTGTGAGAGAGAGAGAGAGAGAGAGAGCCTGATTGTGGCAGATTTTATAAATTAGCTCTGAGTGGTGATTCTCTGCTTTTAAAATTGCTTTCAATATCATCATAAAGACCAAGAGCTGGATCTCTGCAGAATAGGAGCTTGTGTCAAATTTGTGGAAAAGATAGAGACAATTTACTGCATAATAATACATTCTTAATTTTTGTTCTTATGATGCACACTAGTATTCTTGCAATTCTCTTAAAGTATAACATTTATATAAGTAAAATAATAAAACTAGTAAGATACAGTTAAAATGTATATTAAGATGAATTAATTACAGTTAGTATATCTGTGATATATATGCTTTTATACATATGCAGTATTTAGTGTCTACTATTCTAAGACTCTTGGAATTAAATCGATTTGCTACAGTAATATATCTTTTACAAAATGAGCAATTAAAACCTTATGGAATTGGGTAAATTCCAATATTTTGTTTGACAAGAAATCTTAGAGGTATATAGTAGATGCTACTTATTCCAAGAATGTAAAGACAATTTAGTGGTATTTATAAAGATATTAATTTTTTTTCTCATTGATTTGTGTGATCCTTTATTCTCTGGTTATCTTATATCTGTATATCTAATTTCCTTTAACATAAACTTTGTTACTTAGTTATATTCCTGGAAGTTTCAGATTTTGAAGGTGAGATTTAGTTCCTCCCATCTCCTGCATATTAAAATAAGTAAAACTGTCCAATGATAGGAAGTAAAATAAGAATCTTGGCCTGTGGTAATAGACTGTGGATGAGTTGATGGTGGGTGAACTAGGTGGGGATATTAATGGGGATACCCCAGTGTTACTTCAGTTAAAATTAACTAAATAAACTACTTTTTAAAAAGAATCTTTTTTTTCAAGACTTCAATATACTAATTTAGAATTAATAAGTATCAGATTATATCACAGAAATGTGTTTTTTAGGGGGAGAGATGGTTGGGTATTGGCTAAGAACATTTTTTTATGTACTAAGTACACTCTGAGTTTGACTACCAAGTCTACTGGCTCCTATAATTTATTCCTCAAGACCAGACATTTTTTAAAAGTGGATAGGGGAGATATTAATCCTCATGTGTGGATAACAGGGATTAAAGGAGACTAATAAGGGACAACGAGGCTGTGGATACCCTACTTAGAAATCCTTTACCAACAGTAGGCAGTTTTTTCTTGTACTGCTCCCTGGCCCTGTCAATTTTGCTCTGCTCAGTTGGAGGTGGATTCTGCACACATCCGTGCTTTCTTCATCTTGTCTTGGCTCCTGGAGTGCTCTCCTCTCCTTCATCACTCAAGGAAACTTTGTTGAATTCCTCTCCCCTTCAGAAGCTCTCTGGACGCCTTCCTCTTCCTAAGGCCCCCCAACGCAAGCCTGCCATTCTGCCTCATCCACATTGAATTGAGAAGTCATGAAATGCCTGCTGGGGTTTCCTAGATGCTAGGCTTTATAAGGACACATTTTCTTCTTGACAGAATAATAATTTGATTATACTGATTATGTGTTCTTCATGCACAGTCCCCATTCCAGATTGATTGCTCTTGGTGTTTTATTATAGAAACGCCTCAAGGCATAGTTAGTTTTGTAAAGAAAAAATACATTGTTGAGTTTTCAGAGACTTCTCTTTTGCTTTCAAGAGCAATAGTATAGAACTCCAATCCACAACTTTATACCTTAAACAACAAACAACGAGGGTTTTGTCTGAGAGGTTGTCTTTCTTCCATACCCAGATTTGACAGAGGTGTGACCTACTATGGAGGGGAGAAGAGTAAAATAGAAAGCAGAAAATTAGAAACTAGGACAGAGGAGTTTCTGAAAAATTGTCATGATCCCTGTTATCCCTCCCTAATCATGGACTAGGAAATTTAGGTAAAAAATATGTACCATTTTTAATGAGTGTTTCATGTAGTCAATATTTATTTATTTACAAGTGTAAGTTCTAAAGTATGACATAACCTTTATCATTCTTATTAATAATCCTCTTGAGCTCCCCTAACTAGTTCACATAAATCAGTTTACCTCTGTTTTTCTTCCCCCCCCCCCTCCAGCGCCATCCTTTAATCACCACCCCTGTCTTCCTTTCCCTGAACCTCAGAGCTCTCATAGTGTTAATTAATATAGGCTAATTTTTTTGTGAGGATGCTGCTTTGTCATTGGTCTGCTGTGTAAATATCCAGTATCTGTCTTTGTCATTTCAACTTTGCTTCACATAATTTCCTCAAACTCCCTCCATGTTACTTTCATCTTTCCTTAGGGTTGAATAATTTCCAACATGTGGATAGACCACATCTTCTTCATCCAATCTTCTTTTGATGGAGGCAGCATCCATGAAAATATATATGCATTTGATTCAAAAGCAGAGGGAACTTAACCTGAGTCCATATTGGTCCCTGGGGAAACTTCAAGTTTTGTCCATTAAATACCAATATGACACAATGGCCATAGTAGATGTAATACATAGTATTATTGCATAAAGGCAAAGAGAGTGGTAGGCAAATGCTCTTCTTGAATAATTTCAGCCTGCAAGGGTTCTCAGTGCTCAATCAAATCTACCATATCTTCAAAGGAGCAAAATAATGGCCCAAAGGTACTGAAAAGCCTTTGGAGACATTAAAAGTGTTGAGAGTCCAGAGTCTGAGGGAGGAGGTAGCTTATTCCATGTGAACATGTGTGATAGTTGACTCTGCACAGGGAAAACATGACCCTGGACTACCTGACATCTGTCACATTGAAAAAGGCAAAATCTAGAGAAGACCTACCCAATGGACAGAATTAACT
The DNA here is from genome assembly GCA_019455555.1 of Galemys pyrenaicus. Taxonomy (NCBI): domain Eukaryota; kingdom Metazoa; phylum Chordata; class Mammalia; order Eulipotyphla; family Talpidae; genus Galemys; species Galemys pyrenaicus. Next base: position 4,836,883 of record JAGFMF010011791.1, on the reverse strand, counting down.
AAGATTTGACCACAGATAGATTGAAATAGATTAAAGTTTATTTTTATTATTTTAAAAATATTTTATTTATACATACAAGAACTGGGGTATAGGCCAGAGGTGTGGGCAGAAGTGAGGATTTGCCAGAGACAGAATGGGGAGCTGAACAGGCAGATAGCCTGAAATACACTGCTGAGGGGAGTAGCAGGCAACATAGGAGAGGTCTGCTGTGCCATATAGGTCACCTCCTTGACCAGGGATTGAACCTGTGCTGCAGTGGCTGTGAAGTCTTCATAGTGTAGTGCCTAAACCCTTGTGTCACCAAGGAGGCCTCTGAGTTTATTTTTTTTTTAAAGAAAAAAAGCTACTTTTTCTATACATCTGACTATAAATTATAAATGAAACAACTTTTCAAACAGGATCAATTATTCAGACACTATGTAACTATAATTTATATTGTTCTGTGTTTGGTATTTTACGTATGGTATGCCATTTATATTTGAAAATTGCTCCTATACTTACTCAAAGATCCTGCAAAAGAAAAAAAAAGTCTTTATTTAAGGTCTTATTTCCACATAGTTCATTTCATGAAGCCAACCTAAGGAGCATATGTGGGTGGCGGGAAGAATGACCCAAGCAGGAAGAAATACTAGTCAAAGGGTGTGAGGAGTTCTGAGGCATGGTAGAGAAATTATTTCATGCTTGTCTGCCCAGAAACCCAATGATGGGATTATTTGACATCAGCTGACATTCTCTCCTTGGTTGTGCTTTCTCTCCCACTCAAAGTGCGTATGTCAAAATGACTGAGTTGGTTTCCATAGTGTCTCTGTGCAAGAGTGGCAGAAAATCCCTGGCAGAGAAAATAAGACATAAGCTGAGGAGCTAAAGCGAGATACTGCTTAGCTTGTTGTCACACAAGAATATGAATAAAGTTAGGTCTGGAAGATGTGTGGGGAGGCATACAAATCTTGTAGATCCAGAGCCAGTTTCATGTAATTCATGGCAGTTTCACAGCCATATGTAATTCTTATGAACAGAGTTTTTGAATCTGTTTTTCATAAGAGAGTCAGATGGAGCACTGGATCGTGTACTGGCACTTGGAATCTGACTTCATACTGACCCCGTATCCCAGAGTCCTAGTGCTTTTAGTTTCCTCTTTCATCGCCATCCATTGCTCTACGCCTGCTGCCCTGGGTACCATCAGGGTTTAAGTCCCTTCCCCCAACCTGAAACTGCTGTGGGCCAATGACCAGGTTGCACTAGTGGGCGGAGGAGAGTGAACACTATTCTATCATATCCTCTGTCCCCCATTTCCTCTGTCCTAGGGACCTAAGCTTGGACACAGGGAAATATAGGGCCAGGCCAGCTTCTAAACATAACTTGAATCAGTAAACATGTCTTAGAAAGTTGTTACCTCAGCTGGGGCAAGGGACAGGCAGTGGCATTGGGCATTTGGCAGGAAACTAAATCTCTCTGGATTCATTCTATCCTTCGTAGAATGATGATCTCTCATGTATTACAGAATTCTCCTGCTCTCATCAATCCAGCTCCAGTACTTATGGGACTAGGTGTCCACCAAATTAAAAATGGCCCCCCTATATCTAATTAGCATACTTATCCTGCCTCACCCATTATTTCTCCAGAAAGCCACAACAAGGGCTTTCCAGTCTCCCCCCAATCCCATTCACTATTTTCTCTTTCTTTTAAGGACTTTGGGTGATGTGGTATCTTTGTGGTGACAGTCACTGCTGGTCTATTGCCCTCGTCTTGCAAGTCATGAGAAGAAAACGAGAAATGATATAAAACACTCTGTGTGTTTGTTTGATGTTTTATTAGAGCTGTCACAATTGATATTGGATACTTAGCCTCCACTTGATTGGCTAGTTATTTTATGAAAAAGGTCACCAGAAGAATTTATGGCAAGCCAAAGTGCTCTATCTTTGCCTAAGTACCTTACCTTTGAGTGAACATTATTCCACATTAGAAATATAAAACCATGGAGTATTTTATGCATATTTATTAGATCAAGAGTTTAAATCACATGATTCTCTTGTACTAACTTTAATATCATATGTTGAAACAAAAAGTAATCAGACAGTAATAGAATCAAAAGGACATTTTTATTAAGAAACCTGGCCTCCTTGGTGGCACAGAGGTTAAAGTCTCAGCACTGTCAAGCTTTCTACAGCCACTGTTCGATCCCTGGCCAAGAGAGCCACATGGCACAGAGACCTCTCCTGTCTTGCCTACTGCTCTGCTCAGCAGTGTATTCTAGTAGATACGCTTGTTCTGCTCCCCACTCTGTCTCTGGTGAATTCTCTCACAGCACAAACCTCTGGTGTAAACTCCACTTCTTATATGCATAAATAAAAACAAAACAAATCATTAAAAAAAATGTTATCAGTGAATAGGAATCAGGAGTAGAACAAAACCAAGGGGCAGTCCACAGGCGTCTACATGTTGTTCAGGGTGTGTGGGGGAAAGTGTTTAGTGTTAGCAGGAAGTGCTTTGAGTTTGGGTCATTTGTTGTGAAACTTTTTGGATTGCATCTCAAGTCCATTTATCTGTCTGCTGACCAAAACTATCCCAACAAAAGTTTTCAGTACTGGGGGTATGTAATGACTATCAACAGATGATCTCTTATTTTTTTCATTGTTAACAAATGGCTGATTCAGTCTGATTCTCACTTAGACAGCTCAACGTGACCATAAGACATGATGAGGGCATCCCTGGTGGCACAAGGAGTTGAGCATCACACTGTGGAGCATCCGCAGCCACTACAGGGCGAGTTCTACCCCTGACCAGGGAGGTGACTCACATGACACAGCAGACCTCTCCTACCTCACCCGTTGCTCCCCTCAGTAGTATCTTTCAGTCAATATGCCTGTTCCATTCCCCACTCTGTCTTTGGTGAATCTACACACCCGCCACACCTCTGGCATGTACCCCAGTTTTTATATACATAAATAAATCTTTAAAAAAAAATAAGAGGGGCCTCCCTGGTGGTGCAATTGGTTAAGCAACACACTGTGAAGCAAACTGCAGCCACTGCAGCATGAGTTAGATCCCTGCCGCCAGCAGGGAGGGGACCCACATGGTGCAGCAGACCTCTCCTGCCTCGCCGCTGATGCCCTCGGCAGTGTGTTTCAGTCGGTCTGCCTGTTCTGCTCCCCACTCTGTCTGGTGAATCCTTTCACCTGCTGTGGCTCTGACCTGTACCCCAGATCTTGTATGCATAAGTAAATATTTTTTTTAAAAAATGATAAAAAATAAAAGAGACATGATGGGTCTGTCGGGCACAGAAAAGGATCAACACAGATCTCTTATTACAGACTTATGCATTTGTATATTTGTACTCCCTAAATAAATTATTCCAAATTAAAAAGTGTATTTTAGACTTGAAATTAGGTTATTTGAACTAGAAAAATAAATATTTTCCTCACAGAGGAGTTGTATTTCCCTAATCCAACTGAGGGATAAACCTGTCATTGATTCTGAAACCTTACAGTTGCTCACAGAGTCCTTTAAAGGTATTTTGGAAATTGCCTGACTAGTGAAGATGCTCTCTTTGTGTAGATACTTCAGTTAAACTAGCCAGATATTTAACTTATGTCTAATGTTTAACATGATGAATATCCTAACTGGCAAGGCTAAGATACTAAAAATTCTGGATTCTGAATGTTCCTTCCCAGTAGCTTGATTTATAATTCCTGATGCTGTAACAATAATTTGTATGAATGTTTTTGAGCATTTCTATGTCCCAAGCACTATGCATGTGCTTTAAAGTCATTAGTTTTAATGTTCGTAATATCTAGTTTATACCAGTTCATAATACCCAGTTATATCATTAGTTTCCATTAAAGAAACTAAGACTCAGGAAAGTTAATTTACCATCCTCATTCTTATCCATCATAAGTGGTAGATAGGCCTCACAAACAAGAATCTTCAACCACATAATTTAAATTTAAATTTTTCTTATACTCCCAATTGTAACAGCAGAATGAATTCCCTTTGTTTTCTCATCTGCAATCATCTTACTAATTTCAGGAAAAAGATATATCAGTGATTGTATTAGTCTTCTTGGACATCTATAACAAAATATCATCCTCTGGGTGACTTAAACAACACATAATGCCTCATGGTTCTGGAGTCATGAAAACCAAGCCCAGGACCAGGCAGGGGTTGCTTTGCCCTGTTGCCTCTCTAGGCTTGAAGATGGCCAACCTCTTACTGTCTATTCATGGGAATAGAAAATTTCTCCTACTTAGAAGAACACTGGGATATTGGGTAATGATCCACCCTAGAACTGTCCTTTTAGCTTAATCACTACATTAAACATCTTTATTTTTTTTTAAAGATTTATTTATTTATGCATACAAGCACTGGGGTACAGGCCAGAGGTGTATGGGGGGGTGAGAGGATTCACCACAGAGAGTGGGGAGCAGAACAGGCAGATCAACAGAAGTACACTGCTGAGGGGAGCAGTGGGCACAGCAGGAGAGGTCTGCTGCACCATGTGGGTCCCCTCCCTGGACGGCAGCAAGGATAGAACTCGTGCTGCAGTGGCTGCGGTTTGCCTCATAGTGTGTTGCTTAACCCACTGCGCCACCAGGGAGGCCCAAACATCTTTCTTTAAAAAAGATGTATTTCTTTATGTATACAAGAGCTGAGGAGCAGAGTAGAGGTGCAGGGGTGAGAGGATTCACCAGAGACAGAGTGGGGAGCAGAACAGGCAGATCCACTGAAAGACATCACTGAGGGGAGCAATGGGCGAGACAGGAGAAGTCTGCTGAGCCATGTAGGTCACCTCCCTGGCTGGGGATTGAACTCATTCTGTAGTGGCTGCTGATAGATTCACAGTGCTGAGACTTAACCCCTTGTGCCACCAGGGAGGCCTTGGCCCTTTAAAAGATATATTTATTTATACATACAAGAACTGGGATGTAGGCTAGAGGTGCAGGGGGTGAGATGATTCACTAGAGACAAAGTGGGGGGCAGAACAGGCAGCTTTACTAAAATACATTGCTAAGGAAAGAATTGGCGAGATAGGAGAGGCCTGCTGTGCCATATGTGGTTTGGGTAGCTCCCTGGGTGGGGATTGAACTCAGGCCTTTGCAGTGGTAGCACTAAGACTTAACCCTTAGGCCACCAGGAAGGTTCAACATTAAATATTTCCAAATAAATTTACATCTGAAGTATCAGATGTTGAGACTTTAATATATGAAATTAGGGCAGAACTCATCTATAACAGTTCTCCTTCAATATCCTTTGTATCCATCACCTCATCTTTGAAACCCAATATAATTTAGAGATATTGAGTATTGGGAAGATTATTAGATATGGTGGTGTGTATCTATACCAGTCATCCATCTTGTCATATTTATTATAGGGTTTTCATAATTTTCAGTATCATAGAAAATGCACATTGTCACTTCAGATATATTATATCTTGATATAACACATCTTAAACATTAGGAATATCAGAATTTATTGTTGAAACACAGATACCTGATCGAATGACAGATACCTGGCCTCATATACAGAGATTTACTAGATACTGGATTAGTATTTGGGAATCTGCATTTCTCATCAACTCCTAGTTAAAGTCCAATGCTGCTTGTGATTAGACCAGTTGAAGTAACAACATTCTAAGACATACTTATTGACTGAAGTTATGTTATTTTACTATTTCTGTTGAGAAATGGTATGAGTTTATCCTATTTTTTGAAACAGAGTGAAAGTGTCAGACAATTGTTATGAAAAGACTTTTGCTGTGATCATTCCTTTGGCTTTAAACAAATGCTGCTCCTCTCAAGAAAGAATATATTTGCCTTCTCTACTTTCCTCTCTAAATCCTTATTTTTGTGTAATAATCACCTTACAGTATCTTAAATGAGGGCCTCCCTGGTGGAGCAGTGGGTTAAGCAACACACTATGAAGCAAACCGCAGCCACTGCAGCACGAGTTTGATCCCTGCTGCCAACCAAGGAGGGGACCCACATGGCGCGGCAGACCTCTCCTGCTGTGCCCACTGCTCCCCTCAGCAGTGTACTTCTGTTGATCTGCCTGTTCTGCTCCCCACTCTCTGTGGTGAATCCTCTCACCCCCATACCTCTGGCCTGTAACCCAGTGCTTGTATGCATAAATAAATAAATCTTTAAAAAAAAAAACAATATCTTAAATGACTTTTCAGTTTGAAAGCACTTTTTATTTTTTTCACCATTTTACAATTTTACAATCTGGCTTCCCAAATACCTATACTTTGGAATTACTTAATCTATAAAAATGTTAATATCTTATTTATTTGAGTGGCATTAAATCAGCATGCAATTCAATCTGTTGTAGCTATAAAAGATACCAACTATTAGAACATTACTACTGGAAAAACATATTGTGTTTTGAAGATCAGGCACAGCTGGAGCTGCATACTACCTGTACCACCAGATGCTCCATTTGCTGTCATTTGTTTAGAATTATTTACATACATGATGAGTGAGCAGGAGGAAGGGTAGCATCAAGTAGTTTTTTTTTATTTCAAAATTTATTAAATTTCTATATATACATGCATATGATTAAAATGAAATAAAAGGGAAAATAAAACATTTACAGGAAGATGCTCTCTTTCTCTTAATATACTCCATCTAGTTTCCACTCCTTCCTAAATTGGAGAGACTCTAAATTGATATATATTCTTTTTTTAGTTTACTTTTTAAAAAGATTTATTTTTATTTATGCATACAGGAACTTGAGAGAAGGCCAGAGGTGTGGGGGTAAAGGATGAGAGGATTCACCAGAGACAGAGGGAGGAGCAGAACAGGCAGATCTACTGAAATACACTGCTGAGAGGAGCAGCAGGCCAGAGGGAGAGGTCTGCTGTGCCATGTGGGCCACATCTTTGGGCAGAGATTGAACTCATTCTGCAGTGGCTGCCCTTAGCTTGATAGAGCTGAGACTTTAAAGCCCGTACCACCAGTGAGGCCTTATCATGTATTCTTTTAAAGATGTCCTGGCCTCAAGAAAGCAATTGAAATGAATATTTTGTCCACATCTTTTAAAAGCATTTAATGGCACTCTGTCTACACTAATCTAAAATGCTTGCTGTCTTCTTTTAGCTATGTGTCTAGAACTGCCCATTCATAAGGACTGTAAGGGTACCAGTCCCATAGCATGCCAGTCATTTTAGCTCTTCATCTCTAGATAGTAACAGATAAAGACAGACAGGTATATAAAACATTTCCTATAATACGGTGTTGAACATTGCATAAATTTTACCTAGCTATTTTCTGTGTGCATGATAGCATCATAAAATATGAGTGACATAAAAAGAATATGCTGGCTACCTCTTTCTCATTTCAATGTTTAATGACTTATTTTAACAATCTGTATGACAAATTACTAGAGCAGAATTTAACAAATAAAAATATAGACTTTATCATTTAGAAATTCACAAATTATGTCCAAAGGGATTTATTGGCCTGATTTATATAGCCATAATTTTTGTGTAAGAATACATACCTCCTCATGCTTTCTTACTAAGAGTTAGCAAACCTTTTGTTTTTCATCTCCTTAATTTTGTTTTTTTAATGCTCTATTGAATGAGAAACTAGCTGTTAGTAATGTAGTTTATTTCTAGTCAAAAATATTTATTTTGGATGTATCCGCTGCTATAGTATCAATGTGTCTCATATGTTACATAAAACATATAATATGAAATAATTCAAATGTTTGAAAATCCATCAAATTGTTAAGATTCTAGGATAATTTTAGGTAATAAATTTTTAGTTTTAGTAATAATTTTTAGTTTTTTACATTACATTTACATTTCTGTTTCTATGAGTGAGACATAATTTTCTTAGTGTGTTGAAAAGCCCATTTATGTTATCTTCACTATGAAAATGTTGTTCAGTATGTGCGTTGCCCGGATTTGGGGGTGGGATTATGGAGTCCTTGGCCTACTTTGCTTATCATGTTTATGCTGTGTAGACTTTTTTGGTTCTTATGAATTCTGCTCTTAATCTTTTATGATTTCAAGGACTAAAAAAAAAAAAATAGTTTCCTACAACAGAGTCTAGTACCTTTATGAGACTAGTGCTCTAGTTATCCAGAGCAGTTGACTTAAGCAACTCAAAGTATGCTGTCACTTGCCCAACACAAGTTGTTTTCATTTCAGTAAATCTGCCTTTGTGCTACTAGGGAGGATCCAGGTGGCGGTATTTAAGTATTTCTATATTGTGTTGTCCATCTTGCCACTATATTCTTTTAGTTTGTATTATTATTATGTAGTTGTGATAACATTGGTTTATACCATTGAATGTTTTAGGGGTATATATAGGCTTATACCTCCTCAGATGTGTGTCTGGACTATGTGCAACCAAAGCCCAAACCCCACCCACGCTCTATAGTCCACTGGGCACCTGCCTCTACTCTCTCTCTTCACCTTACCCCTTTGGTAGCCTGTTTTGCAGTCAGATTTCTAGGCTTAGATCCTTGAGCAAGTAAGTCTTTTATAATAAAGAGCAAATAATATAATCACCATTATAATCATATTTTTAGAATGCAAATCTAGACCTACAGTGTATACTTTTAATTATTGGGAAAATGGATATGAGTACCTTCTAAATAGCCTCAATAAAGATACATTATTAGAAAATATTTTTATAAGACCACAAGGTAGCATTGTATTAACAGTGTGGCTTATACCTGATGTAAACATATCAGCAAATCAGCTAATAAAACTCTGGAGGACTCTACAGATTGCTCTGTTATTTCTACCTGATTCAACAAAGTTATACTTCACTAGCCAGCAAGAGTTAACAGGAATGTCCACAGGAATTATGTTAGAAATAGAGAGACTTCCTTATATGCAGCCTTTTGCATGGTTATTTTATGCACACCTGTTACCTACTTTATTCTCTAATTGCTAAAGTTTATAAAAAAGCACAAGCAGAGTAACACCCTCACTTGAATGTATGTACACTAAATTGTAAATGAAAATGTGTTTCAGATAGTAAAAGTAAACTCTTGCTTTCTAAGCTCTCTCAAAAATTAGGTATTTAATGTGTCTCACTCCTGTTAATATCTCAAAATTTAGAAACACTTTGAAAACATTAGACTTACTTTTCCTCACACATTTGAGAAATGATGGCAACATAGATGACAAAAGCCCTCCACAAATTTCCTAGGTCCTTTTTATTTACTATAAATCCACATATTAAAAGAAAGTTTCTGTCATTTAAAAAAATAAAAACTACTAGGTTATTTGTAGAGTTATTCCCAATTGCAAGGACAAGAGAAACAAACTCATTTAAGTTCCTTATCTTATTGAAGCTATTAGAAGACATTTGAATATGTATGACTTCTATTTTTCTAAACTGGTAGAAAGATAGATAATGGTGATGTGGGAGAAAATCCTTTTTATCCTAAATATTATGTGCGGTTGATTATCATAGTGCACACATTTACTTTTTAATTTTAGGGTAGATCTGAATACAATAAGTAAAGGCTCTTCCTTATCGTTATCTTTAAATTTTGTGGAATAAAATTCAGTGCAATAAAAATAAGTCAAATGCTGAAATGGATATCTATATTACAGTAGTTGTATTACTAACACATTTCAAGGACTTATGAATCAAAAAGAGTTCTCGGTGCTTTATATCTTCATTTTCCTCACATAATACTAACTACAATTAATGGGGTAGGTACTGCAAGCATACTCATTCAATATCCAGGGAACTGAAGCTTTGACATTTTAAATAGCTCATAGGCAAGGACTAATGGCAAAAATGATTCAAAACTATGTCTATTTAAATCCAGTTTTAAAGATGATGATCTCAAATAGACCTTGTTTGGAATCTCATTTCTCAGACAAGCTATTTCAGTGTTATAAGTTGTAGTGTCTTCTATATGGGAAATAATTGTAATACTATTAATTAAAATAATGACTTGAAGTACAATGCACATTATATGACATTTAGTTTATCTATTTAAAATGTTAATTTTGATACCTCACTCTAAATTCAATATAAAAAGTAAGTTGATGGTATCTAGGTCTTGTATGAAATCACTGATCAGATTAGGTGGGTGATACACTCTGTAGGGTGTGTGATACACTCTGTAGGGTGTGTGATACACTCTGGCCCAACTTTCCCACTTCCAAATGTATGCACCACACAACGTATTTATTGTACGTATTACACAGACTCCTGATCCTCTGTTTTTAACTTTAAATAAATGTTGAATGCCCATACTAATGCCCTCCATCTTTTTCTACAATACAGCATGGCCTAGTAACCCATAGCTTACCTTAGTATCCTGGTGTCTTGTGTTGATACCTTTGGTCCTAACTTTTTCCCTGAACCAGGTTAGTTTAGTTGACTGTACACTCAACATGATATTTCTGGTGCTTCATAGGTAGCACATATTTACAAACTTTAAGACACAATTCTTCATTCTTTCCCTATTAGTCTTTTCCTTAGGATTCTGGTTTGTTTGTTTGTTTGTTTGTGAAGACTAATTGATATATAACATATTAGTTTCAAATATACAATATGGCCATTCAATGTTTGTATTTTGCAAAATGATCACTATGTTATATCTAGTTAACATTTTACATCATACCTAGTCACAAAAATTTAAACCATAGACACTTACAGAATATTTTGTCATGATATATATTATATATTCAGTACATATTTATTTTATAACAGGAAGTAAAAGTGCAGGGGTTTTATATTCACTTAAACATAGGTTAACAGCTTAAAATTCTAAATATCTGTCACTCTGACATACAGAGACAATTAGGGATCCATTGCATATAGTACCATAATTTTCTTCTTCTATTTTTGTTTTCTAATTTTTGGAATAGTGACTAATGTGCATTATAGGTTAGAATCAGCCACATAAATATTGGGAATAATTTTATGATATTAGTTACTGAGGCCAAATGCGAGTATTGTGAATATCTTACATTTACATATATTCCAGAACATTACTTTTCCTACCAATAGGATTTTCAGAAGTATATGTGCAATTTCAGGAGTATAGAATATATTAAAATAATATTTAACTCTATAAATGTCTAATCTCACAATAAGGGACTGCAATTGAAACAGAATGAAGTGACATGAATGGTTTCTTTCATATATCTATCTACACATATATATACATACACATATGTATTTATTGCACACAGCATAAATACTAGTGCGTGCATTTTGAACTATATTTTGTAAATGAACCATTACTTATAACAGCATTACATACCATTTTTACTTGATAATGTACATTTGCCTCAATATTTAAATAGATTTCATAATGGTCTCTTTTTAGAAGGAACTTAGTAAGAAAACAGGATTTTATTGATGAAATGTTAACTTTATTTGTTATCCAGTATTTGTTTTGCTTTTTTGAGTCTGACAAACTTTTAACTGAAAAACAAAATATACTGTTAATCAAATCAAATGTTTAAAATTTAAAATGTTTTTCTGTAACACATACTTATAATTAAATAGTCTAAGTTGATGTTGGCATTTTACTACCATCCTTGCTAAACACAAACCCCTGAGTCATTTGTTTATTTCCCATTTATTTATTGCTTCAATTCAACAGATGTTTACTTATTGGCTACTATATGAAAGGCACTTCACTAGTCAGCTAATACAAAGCAGGAAAATACACAGACCTGGTACAAGAGTTCAATAATCTAACACAAGGGAAAATAAAATAACACCTGTGGAAAAAAATAAAAATAAAAAGGCATTTTACAATGGTAACAAAGGATGAGATAAATGACTTGGTAACTTAGAGATGCAAGGTGAAACTATGATATCTGACTTTCAAGTGAGGGATTGGTGATTTTACCCTACTTTCAAACTGACCAGTTAAACTGCTAGTTTTACAAATGCTGGCAAAAGGCATGAGACTCTGGGTCTGAAACAAAAGACTTTATTAACCATAGCATAGCATGCAGCATGAATTCCCCTTGCTGCACACACCCCAGGGAGTAACAAAAAACATCCCAGGCACATACTACTACTACTACTACTACTACTACTACTACACACACACACACACACACACACATTAGACAAGAAATCTTGAACGTTGAACTCTCCAGTCTTATTTGGAGTTTCCAGCACATCTCTCTAATCATTGTTCTCAAGAAAGTGATTGTCTTTATATTAGAGCCAGAAAACAAATCTTCCCCCAGGGGAGAGACTTTCTTTTTTCCAAGACTCTTTGATATAAAAATTCTTGTGAAAACATGGCATGAAACAAAGTAATTGATGCCTCTTAGAAGATATGCAGAAACACAAAATATCCAAGGTAAATCACCACTCCAAAGACAGAAGTCTCTGGAAGAAGCACCAGTTCATGTAAAGCTGAGGGCAGGTTTTACTAAGTAGAGTTTGGAGAATAAGGCTTTAAAGCAAGTGGAGTTGAAGGAACTATGTCAGGGAGTAATACCTGTCCTTACACAGTATTTTCATCACTGTCTCCATGAAACTTAAAAGAATATTTCCAAACAGAAAAACATAATATGCTAAGTAATGTTCTTTGGTATATTTATGCTATTTAGATATTTCATCATATATCAGTTACAATTTAAGATGTAATTTATTACTTTAAATAAATGTAATTTATTATTTTCAAACCTTGGGGCTATAAGAATATCCTCCCTGAAATAATTAGATTAAAACTGAAAATATAGATGATTTGGGAATAATCAACTGGGAGGTAAAACTTGCAAGAAATGTAAGTAATGATTTCTGCAGTACATGTGCTTTGTATTTTGACTATAACCAAGAACTATTTAATTCAATTGTCACAGATAAAGCAATATAAACAACATTGTTAAGTATAAAGTGTCAATGGAGAGAGAAAAAAATAAGTTTTAGAGAAAACAGTGAAAATGGACATTAAAGGAGAGGGAGGTAAAACAAAAATTTAGAAGTCATATTTAGAGATTGAACAATATCTTGACTTAGAATGGGAGAATGAAATTGCTATTGGATCAAAAATGATAGAAATCATAGTATCTTGTTAGAAATAGGAATTAAGCTTATAATTGCTAATGCAATGGGTAAATTTAGGTTTTAGAAAATCTTAATGGAGCCTAACAGAATAATCATTCAGTAAACTGAAAGTTATTTATAATTAGTCATTATTAAATGATTAAATAATTATTAAACTGAAAAAAAGGCTTTTGCTCGCTTTTTCTAAATTTACCTTATGTAAGTACCACAGAATGCCAACATAATATAAATTTTCTTATATTTAAATCTGCCTGACAGTATGATGGCTGAAGTCATTCATCATAGAAAAGTTAACTTCCGTTAATTTTAAGAGGAGCCATCCTCACATGAAGAACAGCCATCTGGTAGATTTGCAGATTTGACAGTTGGGAAGACCTCTTCTGTGTTCTGAGCATCATGCTCCCACTGACACCTACAACTTCACACAATATGTCCTTAGATACCTCCTAGTGAAAGCAATTCTAAAAACTTTGGACTTTCCATCTTACATTCTTTTCTCTGACATTTCCTGTTTAAGCAAGACATGTGCTGTGCAAAGTCAGTTCAATTCCTACCAATAATATACAATTCTGGAGTTTAAAAGTTGGTGGCAACTATAATTATAGGTTTTTTGAACACATAAAATAATATATCATTCCACACATAGAAAATAAATGATACATTCAGAAAATAATCAACAGACTATTTTTTCAAAGACTATTTTTTTTAAAAACAAGAAAATGAGAAAAAGAAGCTTCTTTTATAAAAAACAAACAGAAGGCATTCTCTACACCTCTTTGGGTTTCAGTTTTTATAGAATCCAGTCTAAGGTTCTAGTAATAAGTAATAACATTTACGGTAAATGTCAGTATCCATTTCTTGAGAGCAGTGTTTCCTCAGAACTCTCTGAAGAAATATCTGTATCCAGAACTATAAGTTACTATTTAATCTTTGGTGAGATGAGTGACTCAGAAGTAAGAAAAGTCATTTGTCAATGATACAGTTATTAAACCAGAAATTCAAATAACTTGATAATTTGAACATGCTTAAAGATAATGTAATGAAAATCTTTCTTAATAAATGAGAAATGAGAGAGGATGGTATGCTCATAAAAATGTTGTAGGTTTCCACAAAATAAATATTCAAGCTTCTGTTCTTACCCCACAGTGAGGGGCATTAACCCCACATTTTTTTAAAGATATATTTATTTATTCATACAAGAGCTGGGGTGCAGGCCAGAGTCACAGGAAGTGAGAGGATTCACCAGAGACAGAGTGGGGAACAGGCAGATTGACTGAAGTACACTGCTGAGGGGTGCAGCAGGTTAGACAGGAGAGGTCTGCTGTGCCATATGGGTCCCCTCCCTGGCTGAGGATCGAAGTCCCATTGCTGTGCCATGGATTCTTCATAGTGCCAGTGCTCAACCCGCTGTGTCACCATCGAGGCCACTAATCCCATTTGTTGGGGGGCAGTGATGTTACAGGTGCAGCAGAACTGGTTTCAGGAAGCAATGAAGGGTGAGCTTAAGTACTGAGTCTAGGATAGAGGCCCATATTCTTTTTTTTTTTTAAATAAATCATTAAATCTGCACATTTTTGGAGTATTATGACATTGATTCTTTTTTATTAGAGACTGTTCTTATTTTCAAACAGCAAAATTCAACTTTGACCATAGGAAGAAGCAATTGAATTTATTGCATGAATATCTTGTAACACTGTCAAAATTGATGAGGGGGCCATGAAAATCAGGTTTAGGAAGAGGTAGGAACTAAGAGAATTTAATCAGTAAGAAACAATGTTAAGTGCTTGCTACTGATGTGGCTAGAATGACTAATAATTTACACAACTGTCACTGGACTCTGCCCACGTAACTCCTGGAATAGCCACCACAATATCTGGAACTTGAGACAGACCACTGCTATGAAACATTTTTCTACTGTCCCTGTATTTACTATCATTTGCTCCAGGGAGATGGAACATGTAATTAACCTTTGTTTATCAGTGGTACAAGGTTTAACTAGAAGGTTATTAGAAGAAAATATCTTGATACTTAAGTGTTCAGAGGTGAAAATTAGAGCTTTGTTAATCAAAATTCATATTATGTAGTATTTCATGAAAACAGCAAGGGTGTATGAATGTTCCAGTTAAAAATGGCAACTGGCAGTGCAAGGGGTTAAGCACCACATTATGAAGCATCTACAGCCATTGCAGCAAGAGTTCAATCCCTGGGCAGGGAGGTGACTGACATGGTGTAGTAGACCTCTCCTCCTTCACCCAATGTTCCCCTCAGCAGTGTATTTCAGTCAGTCTGCATGTTTTGTTCCCCACTCTGTCTTTGGTGAATCTTCTCACCCCTCACACCTCTGGCCTGTACCCAAGTTCTTGTACGCATAAATAAATCTTTAAAAAAGGACAAAAGTAATAAAATAGCAGTTGTCTGTATGTGTTGATATTTTTTTACGTTGCATTTTAGTTCTTTCTAACATATACAGGGATAGATTTCAAGTGAAATAAAAAAAAATCATGTATTTTTTTGTCCTCTCATGGTATAGTAAATTAAATTGCTTTCAAAATTATATTAGTGATGTTTACATTTGTTTTATCATTCCACAGAGCATTATTTACCTCTTCCTATAATTGTCATAATAGACTTATAAACATCATGCATGAATAGACTAAGATGCACTTATATATTTTTAGAATGTTATACAGTTCATAATATAAAGAAAACACTCATTCTACATATCTATAATGCTTTACATAAACCACTTTTTCACCTTCTACTCATGAATTATGCTTTGTTAAACAACTTAGTATAAAGGGCAAGGATGTTAATTTCATGTAAAAATCACACCAAATGGTGTGAGAGTATTAAGTTAACAACACCTTCTATATTTTCATCAACTTGACTTCTAAGAAAAAGGACTGGAATTTCTTTATTATGAATTCCATGATATTAAAATTAAGAATCTTTTGATTAAAAATGAATTTTAATGTCAATTATCCAAATAATTTATTAGAGAGACTAAAAAGAATATTAAAAGCTATCAGTCAAGCTATAATTTTTTACAAATAACAAAATAGACTTGAATAGATACATCACTTTATAGCTATCATATAAGTTTATATTATGAGTAAATTTCTAAGAAAAGAAAAGGAAACTTTTTTTGGTTTATCTATGTGCCTACCATGTTGGAACTATACTGTATTGCTTTTTAAATATATATAAATACATATACATATATATATGTAAATCATTTTAATTTAAACCACTAAGAAAATGTATCTTTGCTTTCATGAAATATCAGAACTTCAATTTATATTTGTCAGATGCTTAAATCTTAATTCTAAATCAATGTAACTCTTACACAACTGGTGAAGTAAATCTTATTATTAATCTTAATTTATGGGAACTTTCTTACTCTGAGTATCATGGTTTCTCCCTCATCCTTTATTTAGTATAAACATGTTTCTCAATAGACTAAAAATAATTATTATTTTTAGTCAATTATACTCAATTTTTAAAATCATTTATATTATACTGACCACATTCTAATTCATTCAGATCTTTTTTTTTCTGATATATAGGAATGCTTCTTATGGAATGAGAATGTGGTTCATCTTACATTTTTTTATGAGATGAAATAACCACATTCATGATAAATAAAACTTTTCTAAACAATTATTGAAAGATTTCAATAAGTACAGAAAGCTTGCTATAACATTATTTTTCTTCAATATGTTAATATTTCTGTCATTCTTATCCTAATGCCTTTGTTCTAAAACATTTCTTAAGTTTTACTTTTTTGTCCAGTTGTAGTAAAGCTATCTCTAAGTTCTCATTTATTTGAAAAATCTAAGTATTCTCACTTTTGTTCCTTTTGATACCATTCTTTTCCACTTTATATCTGTTAGAACTATGTGTAATGTGATTCCAAACTTCAATATCTGTCTTGCATTCAGACATGTGCATATACTCATGTTCTATTTCTGAGTATTTTAGTCTCTAGGGCTTTATTTATGTTGTTTTAATACACATTTCACCTAGGAGGGAGAGCATACAAACAGTCAAGAGAGTGGAGTTTATGTAAAAATGTTTATGGTATGCCAGGTTTTTCATGACCTGAGGGATATGTGTATGTGTCCATTTCCAAAAGAACTTGTACATATATATATATTATTTGCCTATCAGCATAGACTGCAAAATAGTATAATTTGCATTCAGAACAAATGCTTGAAGTTACAAGTTATGTAATATGTGTAATTTTCTCTTTCCATTAGGTAGAAAATGGTTGCCTATGTTCACCTACTGTAAAGAATTGGAATCAAATATCTGGACCTTTGATTCTCCAAGTGTTTCAGGATGTAAATATAGTCTGACCTTTCCCGGATGGGCAGTTAAATCATGGACACGCTAAACAATTTGCTTTGGACCATCCTTCAAAAGATGCTTTGGCTTCTCTCTTGAATGCTCACTAAGCATTTGTAGCTAACAAGGAAAAGAAAGAAAACTGTGAACTGGAAAGGTATCTTACAATGAAAATTAAGAGCACATCTTGCATCTGTCCAGTCCTCGTGTGTCTCTGTTTTGTGCAGAGGTGTTATGGAACTGCTCACCACAGTTCCATCAAGGTGACCAAGAACCAAACCAAACACACTGAAGGTGAAACCGAAGTCCACCATCGTCCCAAAAGGGGATGGGTTTGGAATCAGTTCTTTGTTTTAGAAGAACATATGGGACCAGATCCACAATATGTCGGAAAAGTAAGTACTTATTTATTTATTTGTTTGTTTGTTTATTTTTTCCTCTTCTGGAAAATTGTGAGGTATGAGTAAGATGGGACTGGAGTTGGACTGCAAATGACATGGTATGTGATGCCAGTGGTGTAACAGAATTTTTTAACTCATATGAAACATTTCAAAATAATATTGTAACAAATGAGCTTTATTTAATAGTCACATCACTTTTAACATCAATCTATACAAAATGAACTGAATTCTCTTTATCAGTATTACTCTTTTTGTTCTCTCTTGAAAAGTAGAAATACTTCAGTGAACAGATAGTTAAATAATTTTGTCTTTTTTTACAATGAAGATATGTTAGAATTCACAGCCTTTATTGGAAGATTGATATTTTTTATCTCTTGCTAGAGCATATTAGGTAAAAAAAAAAAAAGACACTCTCATGACAACTAATATAATTCTGTTAACTACCAGAGCTTGTATTTGAAATTAAGTCAGCCTTTAAAAAAACATGGCTAATTTTTTCAAACCCTCAAATCAACTTCCATTAAAATGTTGACATATTTTGAATATAGATTAAGTATATACTGAATGGACTAGTTTTATTAAAATCCCAGAATAATGAAATTAGATAAAATGATCAGTATATTGAGACCAACTGTCCATTCTCTTAAAAATACAGAAAAGACTGATTCATGGCTTATTAAACCCTGTAGGGAACTGCACCCTGGGTGATTTGGAATTGTGTAAGCTTCTGTCCTCCAGGTTCTGAGGTAGAGCATAGAGTGGGAAGTGGAGAAAACTTCCTCTGATAAATGACTGACCTTCTCAGGTAGGTTTGTTCACAGCCTGTGAGAGGAACAACAAACGCCACAGGAGGATATCCATGATTGCAAGCTCCGTGACTTCCATCTCCCTGCTTGACTATTTATTTTCACTTTAACACTGCTAGTACTAAAAAAAAGTAGTACTCCATCCAAGTCGTGGTGCTTACCTAATGCGTGGGCAACCCAGAATCACCAGCCATCTGTTCCATCCCTGGTCCAACAGGAACTGGATTGCAGCTGTATTTCCCATACAAGGCAGAATTTGAAAAGGGAACACACATAAAAAAGATCTGAAACAATTGTGTCATGTTCTTTTATGCAGATGAAAATGAGACTAAGGATTATAACTTCATCACATACATTTTCCCCTACAAGGTGTTCCATGAAGTAAATAGAGACACAGGTACTAAAATAGAAACATAATTTATGGAGTCACTAGAAAGTTATTTATGTTGTGAACTTCAAAATATTTTTGCATAATTCTTTTAAAAAAAAAGATTGATTTATTTATGCATATAACAACTGGGATACAGGGTACAGGCCCGAGGAGTGGAGGGGATGAAAGGATTTACCAGAGACAGAGTGGGGAACAGACATACAGATTGACTGAAATCATGCTTAGGGGAGCAGTGGGAAAGACAGTAAAGGCCTGTTGCACCATGTAGGTCACCTCTCTGGCCTGGGATCAAACTCATGCTGTAGTGGCTGTGAATGCTTCATAGTGTGGTGTTTAACCCCTTGAGCCACCAGGGAAGCCCTCCTTTTGCATAATTCTTTCAGTTCTTAAAAGAGAGAAAAACAGGGAACAGAATAAGTTCTCCTCTTTAGACAAATACAAAACAAATTATTAGCAAGACATATTTTGTTAGATATATTTTGTCATTTTAATTTAATTAAAATGTAAAACCAAATTTTACTATTAGGGTAAAGAGAAAGATAGGATAATTTCTTATTTCCTTCTCACTGCTTTTAATAAAACTTGAAGTCTCAATAATAGATCAATTTCAAGAAATCCTTCTGGGTTTGGGTGCCAGTGAACATATGGGAGAGAGATTTTTTCATACCTTTCAGAAATTAGTGGGGATCTGTGAAGCTGTTCTAGTCTGTGGAGAGTCTGTACAAATTGTGTTGGAACTGTCATTGGCAGCGTTGGTCGATAAATGAAGTGTACCATACAAAGTTGTGGTTCCCTTATCACCTATTAGATCTGAGCCCCCTCAATTAGTCTCTCTAGATTCTAATATGCTCCTATTCTATAGGAGCAATTCTAACTTAATTGTAGAGTTTCTTTCCCCTCCCTCACCTACCACCAAAATGAGCACATGTACATACACAACACACTTATGAAAATTATTTTTAAAAAAACTACAAAGCTCAACAATTCATATGTGCCTAAATTATTACACTCTTGTCCCATTATTTTAATTTTTCAAGAAGTAAAGTTACATCTCACACTTAAAACATGTATTCATAATGAACTAGACATATATTTTCACAGGACTCCTGAATAAAACATATCATTATTATAATTACTAAGAACATGAAAAACTGAAGACTGAACATCAGCATCACCTTTATCCTCACAGTCACAGAAATGCTAGCAAGAATTTTGTCAGCAGGAAATAAAAAAAGGAATGATCATATCATTCACATTATAAATCAACAATTAGTGGACTTGGGATGAAAGCTCAAGTCCTAAGTGTTTTGATATATACCAACTTCTAAATTTCTTAGGCTAATTTCCTGTGCCTCTTCTTCATCAAAGATAGAATCTATTATGAATGAGCTTGCTTTGTTGGCATTGACAATATCAACTAAGTTGGTTCTAAGACATTGGTTAGCATTAATACTAAGATGTGGCTAAGGCCTTGATTATAATATAATATGTAAACTCTAAGATATACATATATATAGAAAGATAGATATATATTGTAGATATTTAAGATAAGACATAAGATACTATGTCAAACAATATGTTTATTTACTACTAAGACATGACTAAAGCCATGATCATAAGGTAACTTCTAATCGTAAGTAGTACAAATTTGCTTCTACAAGTAAAATTTCTATACCCATACATGTTTACATAATTATTCATGTATGTGCACATTAGATATGTGACTGTAGTTTACTTGAAACTTCATAATTTTTTTTCCAGTATGTTAAGACCATGAAAGAGCAAATACCAAAAGTAACATGAATATTTCTTATGGATGTGATCTCATGGACATATTAAGGATATTTTTTATATATCTCATGAACTTTGTAAATATATTTTTAAATAACTGAAAGATTAGGGCAAGGAATATATAATAGAAAAATTGTTAGAATGTAAATCATTTCTTCCTGGGACAAATTACATGATAATTAATCATAGTTTTAACAAAAAATGTTCCCTTTTCTCCAAAAATCATGTTAAAAACTAATATAGATTTGGGCCCTCCCTGGTGGCGCAGTGGGTTAAGCAACACACTATGAAGCAAACCACAGCCACTGCAGCACGCGTTCGATCCCTGCTGCCGGCTGGGGAGGTGACCCACATGGCACAGGCAGAACTCTCCTGCCTGGCCTGCTGCTCCCCTCAGCAGTGCATTTCAGTACATCTGCCTGTTCTGCCCCCTGCTCTGTCTGGTGGATTCTCTCACCTCCCCACACCTCTGGCCTGTATCCTAGTGCTTGTATGCATAAATAAATAAATCTTAAAAACTAATATAGATCAGTCTATTTTTCATGTTATAGAAGTTGAAAAGTGCTGGATGAATCCCATTATAACATTTATAAGAATAAATGTTACAAAATATCGCACACAAATCCCAAACTGCTCTTCATATACCACACCTACATTGGTATAGATGCATTTACCCTATGAAAAAATAATGACAAGGGAGTACAGAGAACTGGGTTTGCATTATAGCTGCACTGCTTGTTTTCTGATTTACAATTAAGAAGTCTCTTTAATTCCTCCATGTGGGCTTCTTCTCATGTAGAACTGAGAAATACTTGTTTCACATTTTTATTACTAATTCAAGTTTGGTTTGTGGTTTAGATAATGGGACAGTTAACCTGTAGCCAAAGGGCCAAATGCAGCCAGTTTCCAGTTTCTTGTTTTAGTATTGCTTGTGTAGTAAGTTTTTTCTTAAAGTTTTACTTTTTAACTGTTGAAAAATATTGCGATACACAGAAATTATATGAAACTCAAATTTCAGCATCTATAAATGATGTTTTATCGTAATATAGTCACACACAAACATTTATGTATTGTTTATGACTATAGATACACGTGGTAGAATTCAATAGTGCAAGAGAATAACCTGCAAAGCCTATTATACATGTTATTGACAATTTACACAAAATGTTTTGAGAGCCCAGGTTAAGATGTCTGACTCAGCTAGAATAGCATGAATGCTTTGAAATAAGTTCTTGAATTGGACTGTAGTATCCATTTCAATAGCTATTATAATAATTATAACATGATTACTATATTATAATCATCAGATGTGATAATGCATAAGCAAGTGCTCCATAAATGATAAACTTTAGTAATCATGCTAATGGTTTGTAATGATTGTTGAAAATCATTCAAACAAAAATCTCACTAGTATTTCTTTTTATGGGGGAGAAAAATTTTGGAGGTATTTAATTCCCCACTTTTACTGGAATATCCTTCCTCCATAGACATTTTAATGCATGTTTGTTAAGTCTGGTGTTTTTGCTTTTATTATTGTTATGTTTAAATCCACATATAATATGCATTGTTTTATTTCTATCATCTAATATGCAATGTATGTCCTTGCACACCTATCGATTATTGATATATACATCCACACTCACACATTTGTGTGTGTGTATATATATTTATATATATATATTATTTGTAGGTGAGATCTCCACAGTCGTATGTTTGTTCATAGATAAATAATTTTTTTATTTTGGTAGATATTACTAGAAACCCCCTACCTTGGGCTATTTTGTTTCTCTCTTTCAGTAATATGTAGAAATGATTATTTCTCTGCAACATTGCCACAAGACAGAATTAAAGAACTTGAAATTTTGCAATTTGATAGGTGAAAAAGAGCATATCTATATACTTTTAATTTACATTTTTCTTAAAAATTAAATTATCTTTTCAATTGCAAGAATATGAGCATTTCCTTTCTTACTGTCAAACTCTTGTCACCCCTCTTTTCATTAAGTTCTGTTAATCTCTTTAACTTCTCAGTACTCATAGTTCTTTATATAACTGCTTCAATAATTTCTAGCAAGTTAGCAGTTATTTTTTTCACAGTTACTATTTGTCTTTTGAATTTGTTTACAATTTTTGTTTTTATGATTTTAATAATTTTTCCATTCTTTTGACTGTGACATTTTATTTGATTTTGATTCTCCTAAAATTGGACAATATTGATATTCAGATTGGTGATTATAGATAAAATGCATTCTTCAGATTCTCATATCTATAATTTATCACATACATTGCCACATGTTATTTAATAAATCAAAATGATGTGTAGGTAAAATACTTATATTAGCTATCAGAAATTCAGAATCTACTTGGATTTCTACTTTTAGAAAATATTGGTTATTTTGCATTTATACCTCTTATTTACTATTATATAACAAGTATGTAGGTTGTGATTACAATGTGTGTTGACTCATACTGGTATACCCATATATTTAAATATGTTAATGGGTAACAATTAAATTATGATATACATTTGAAACAACATCTATTAACACAAAGCTGACAGCAATGTTTACTATATTTCAAGTAGTAGCTGATTTTTGCTAGACAATATACTCCATAAACATGTAATATTTTCATTTTAAAATTTTATAGCTGACTTCTTTAACTGGCCAAAAATTCTTTTGCTAAACAAAGCAAACTCCATGATTATTCCAGAGTATCTGAAAGTGGATATTGTACACCATACATTATGATCCATGACACATGATATTTAGAGATAAGAGAATAAAGAAATCTTGTATTAAGAAACCAAAAATGTGTGCCTGTTTTGCAGCATGTTTTAGATTAAGACCTCAAATCTATTAACAGTTAAGTTTTGGACTATAATGAATAAAAGATATATTTGATAATAAATGTCACTAAGAACAAATATAAATTATCAGAATAAACAAATAATGTTCTCTTTCTTCATTTTCCTATATTTATGGTGTATCTGTTTAAGCTGTTAGAAATTTTTAGATATGAACCATATATGTAGATGATGTTATTTATATATTTTAAGAGTTTAATTACTATTTGTTTGAAGAGGTGTGGACCTGTATCTCTAAATCATATACAGAGTTGTGAACTGAAGTTTGTTTTTTTTTTTAAGATTTATTTATGCATGTAAGAGATAGAGTGTAGGCCAGAGGTGTGACTGAGGGACTAGGTGAGAGGATTCACCAGAGATAGAGTGGGGAGCAGAACAGGCAGATCTGCTGAAATATACTGCTCAGGGGAGCAGTGGGCAAAACAGGAGAGGTTGCTTAACCATGTGGGTTAACTCTCGGGCTGGGATCAAACTTACAAACTCATGCTCTGGTGGATGATGATAGCTTTATGGTGCTGAGAGGTAAACCCTTGTGCCACCAGGCGGGCCCTTTAAACTCACATTACCTCAATAGTACATTCATTTAAAAAATAGTATTTACTTACTAATTATCTCATCCGCCCTCCCCTCCTTACCTCATGCTGTAGGTGTGTGGGTTGGTAGGGGTGATAGACTAGTAAGTATCCTGACTTGCTTTATTGACAAGTTAAGAGGATGAGGAATTCTAGCAGTATAAAGAAAGGGAAAAAACACACCTCTCCAAATATCTCAAGGGATAGAAAGCAGCATCAGGCTTGATACTGTTCAATGACGTCTTCTTTTTCACAAGATTAGTTACAGAAGTGCCAAAAAACGCATTCCCAGATAGCCAATTCTTTAATAAAAATCAGTTTCTGATAATAGTATGTGAAAATCCCTTGTAATTTTCACTATTACTGCCCTATTAAATATTCTTTATTCTTTAAAAAAGAACTTCCAAATGTCTTTTAATCATATTAAATAAATGATTTTGAGATTAAAGAGAAAATAAATCATATAGAAATGAATGTGGTAGGTAAAACTTTACAGGAAAAAAAAACATGTATGATAGTTTTAATGTCGTCCTGAACTCTAGGATAAAAATTAAATAAACAACAAGGAAACGTTACAATCATCATCTAATATTGTCAAAAAATCATACGTTTGCGAACATTTTTATCATAACTTTCTTGAAATGGAAAAATCCATGTATCAAAACATGACATTTGCATTTTACACACATAACAACGTGACAAGAAGTATGAAATTAATTATTGCACACACTTCTATATAGATACAGAATTTTTTCAATTGTCATCCCTGAAATATGATAAGCTGTGTGAGAAATGGGATGAATAAAGAGGAATTTGATTTGAAATATATTCCACCTGATTTGTGATGAATAAAAACTTGTTTTGTGAGAAATCAAATTCCATTAAGATTAATTACATTTTTGGAGAAAAAGTAATATTTATTTGAATAAAAGTGTCACAGAGCCTAATGATTTTGCCAGCCGGAATAAAGATAAAATGTGTACACGTTGCCAAATACCCTAGACAGTAAATCATTTCTCATTTTGCAACACACACAAGCATGAATATACTTATATAGTCATACAAAGTTTAGAACATGAGTGCATGTACATGCTGTGCCCATAACATATGTATTGCTTTGCAATGATGACATTTAAAACAATTATCACAGTAGCATTGAGAAAGGAATTTATTTAAACATATTTTAATTAATTGAGATAACATTGGTTTTCAATGTTTGTAATTTAGAGGTATAGGATATCCCCTGACCCTTTCAAGTTCTGTTAACACACCAAACTCACCATCAAAACACCCATTGCTGTCCATCATGTTTCACTATGCTCCTGCTCTACATTTTTCTTGACCCGCTTCATCCCTCTTTGGATGCCTTAGTTTCATAATCAGTTTTCAAGGATTAGTTGATATTTGGCTTTATCTGATCCTTTGTTTGGTTTATTTATGTGTCATAAATGAACTGGTCATTTATGTGTGGGTTTATTTCTAGGCTCTCTATGCTCTCCATTGATCTATGATTCTGTTTTTAATGTCAATACCATACTGTTTTGATTATTATAGTTCTGTAGAATAGTTTTAAATCTGTAGTATGCTTTTAAATTATGAAAGAAATCAAGATATAACTTTATTCTTTTTTCTTAAGATTGCTTTGATTATTCAGGTTCTTTTGTGATTCCACAAATTTTAGGATTTTTTTCTATTTCTGTGAAAAATATCTTTGGGATTTTGATAGGAATTGCTTTGATCTGTAGCTGGCTTTAAGTTATCTGGATGTTTTAATATTCTAATCTGTTAGCATGGAATATATTTATATTATTTGCATCTTCTATTTCTTTCATCAATATCTTATAATTTTAATATCTGATACTTTTCATCCATCGGTCTTTACTTCAGTTTATTCCCAATTACATTACTCAGTTGATTGTTTCTTTATCTGTTATCTGTGGTCATATCTTTTTTCTTTGTATGAAATAAAATTTGGATTAGCTAATTTCAATAGTAGTAGTATTTTCATTCAGAAGTAGAGGTGGAACTATATATGCTTTCAAAATATGAAAGAATGAAAATATATATTCCAAAAAGCATACTTTGGAACTAATGATATCCTCCTATATTTCAACATGTATTTACCCTAAGGAAATAAATTGTTCTAACATAGATATTAGATTATTCTCAAGAAGTCTCATTTTATTGACATTTATCCTTTGACTATTTTATCATTTCACTGCACTGACCTCACATAATAAAGGCTTCAAATAATAATTTGAAGGTTAAACTCAGGACATCTTTAAATATATAGTTTTTGTTGTTGTTAACTTTTATTAAGAACCTATCAGATGTCATTATTAGAACCAGAGAGTGAAACATATAATCAATTTCTGTCCTCTAGTATTATCTATGTTTTGGATGTATAATTTACTTATCACTTTGTTCACTGAAATTATAATAATATATAATATAAAATCCTTTTCTATTCTAAAATAAACTGTATTGACCTAATCATAGACATTTCTCTGGTTTACAATTTTGGAACTATAGCTTGATTATAGTTTAGTCTATTTTGACAAAGCTTGAGGCTTCTTTATTCAACCCCTGTTGAGTACCATCTGAGTTCTGCTCTCTATACTAGCCATCATTTCTGTAATTATGAATACATCAGAAATATTGGGGAACATTTACAGTAAAGCAAGCAAATATTCAACATATAAATTGTGGTAAGAATTATGAAAGAAAAATTTACTTGCTTCATAAATAAAAACTATTGGAAATGAAGAAAGTACTCTAAGAGATTATAAGTTCAACATCTAAAAATGAATGGGAGCTAAGCAGGTCGAACTGATGGTATGCTTTTGTATGATTATTGAGAATATGGAAGTGTCCATGGAAAAGGACCAACACATGTAAAGATTCAGAGATGGGAAATAATTTGTGTATTTAGAGTTCAAAAAAAGACCTAGTTATCTATAATTCAGGGGAAGAAACAAACGAGAGAGATAAGACCAGACCCACTTTAACTAGATGTTATAGTACCTCTTAAGTACCTACCAAGTAATTGAGGGCTTCATATTTAGAGAAATGTGAAGCCATTGTTGACTTTTCAGAAGTGGGGTATAAAGTATACATGTAGATATGAATAAACCCTGGCTCAAAATGTAATTCTGGAAAGCACAACATTTTAGGGGAAAATTCAAGGTCTGCATAAAGACCGTGAAAAAGAAATTCTACTTAGGAAGACACAGTATGTGTAGATTCAAAGTAAATCACAGTAGAAAAAAAAGGGAAAAGTCCATCAGTAGTAAGAAGTGGACAATATGATGCTTGAGTGAGAATAAAATAATATTACTTTATACTTGAAGTTTTGCTAAAGAAGTATAGATCTTATTTTAAATGTTCTTATCAAATATTAATATTAATAACAATAGAGAAATTTGAGGGAATTGTTTGCTGGGAATTGAAAGAATGTTTACTGCCCAGATTATGGATCATGACAATGGTATCATGGATGTTTACTTATGATCAAACTCATCAAGTGTGCACATTAGATAAGTACAGCTTTTTAATGTCACTTTTACCTTAATAAAGTGTTAAAAAAAACGCAAAGAGAACATATAAAAATTGAGAAAAAGGAGTTGTCACAGTTAATTTTTTACCTACGAAGTTATTTCCTTCTTCCAGCTTTAGAAGGACCAGGGGCCTGACCTACATTTGATAGGATTGAGTAGTAATAGAAAAAACTACACATCCAAATTCTTCCCATCTGCTTCAGTAATTGACTCAAGGCCTATATGAGTTCATATTTTCCTGTTTACAGTTGGACAGAGTCATTTGCAACTAGTTTAATAATGGAAAATTATTTACTAACCTGAAGAATAGGTCAGGCCTCGGGTAGAATCAGAGCCACAAATATTATTTGTGGATTAGGATTCTAACTACATCCCTAAAGCTACAGAATCATAACCTTTGAGAAGTTCAAGTCCAAGATTTGCCAGCTACCATATGTTCTATTCCTTATTGTAAAAAAGTATTTGTTTGTGGTTAATTTTGGAGAGGTGTTTTAGGTATCCAAATGCTTGCCAACTCCGTATCTGGTATATTTATATTTAAAACCCCTTACTGATTGGTATTAATTTTTGTGTACAATCACAGTCCTGTGGTTGAAAACAAACTATATTGATTAAGAAGAAAAAATTAAAAATGAAATTAAAAATGTAAAATAAATTCATGTTATGGAAAAGGTATACATCATTTATTTAAACCTTATTACACTGTTTAGTCACCATGTTGGGCCAATGACTGTCAAATTCTGCTAACTAACTTAAATCTGGATTATTGATTTAAACATTGGGAAGACTGAACATTAGTGTGTTTCACCAGTGTTGCCCATCCATGATTATAAGTTACATATTCTCTATGATAACTTCTAGCCACATGTGACTATTGGATATTTGAAATGTGGCTAGTACAGCTAAGGTACTGACTATTTGATGTGTTATTAATTTAAAATTAAATAGTTACTTGCACAAAATTAGATCGTGCAAGTTAAAAATAATAAGGAAGGGAATCTAGTCCTATGCAAAATATATGTAGAATAATAAGACTGTGATGGTCACATAAAACAGACATACAAATGAGATTAATCTCTGTGATTCTAAAGCATAACTCTAAAATGGATTAAAGTTACAAAGATTGGCATAGTCAAGTCTGATCCTTTTCTCCTTGGTTTCAAGTCACACGCTTTCATTGTTAAATGTATTTGTACGCATGGGGGTATGAGTAAGCACTTACTTGTCTTTATGCCAATTCCATAAACATTGGGAAGATTGAACATTAGTGTGTTTTACCAGTGTTGCCCATCCATGATTATAAGTTATATATTCTCTATGATAACTTCTAGGCACATGTGACTATTTATTATAAAGGCATGATTTATTAGATCACCTTCTTGACTACAATAGAATCTGACTCTGAATAACTGAATTATAAAAGTAGCTCTCCAGATGAATATTGCAAAGCTCACAGAATTGACAAAAAGCCCAGTGAGTCAGTGTTGAAATAAAGCACAAACCAAGGATGTTGGTAGCTCTAAATGTAACCATATTGATTCTCCAGTCAGAACATTACGATCAACACATCTGCCCTTGGACTAGCTCTGCCATGATACCGTGTTCTAATTATACGGCCACAGATAACATCTCCCCTCCCCTCGGTCTTTGTGTCACCTGTTCAACTTTGACAGCTCCAGACAATAGGAGACATTGAACCAGCTAAGTCATGTGCAGAAGTCTGTTAGCCCCAAATAGGAAAAAATTAAACATCTAGCTCATGAAGTTTCCATCATTCAGACAGAACTCTTTCTTCTATCAAAATTTCCAAAATGGGGTATTGATTCATTTTAAATAAGATGGGGGTACATAGAAGACATGGCTCTGTGATTACACAGACATACAACACACACACACCTAGGATATTGTTTAATAACTTCCTGAACTGTATTAAAAATTAATATATTTTATTTATTATTTTACTCATGTGTCTCCAAGATTCATTCTATTTTACAAGCTGAAACTAGCATGACTAAATTACTTTTTTTTTTTTTAAACTCACTTCAACGTCTGCTGACTTTTTTGAAGGGATTCTTACTTTGTGTGTGTATGTGTGTGTACACACAAAGCTAAAATGTAATGATTCATAAACTTGTTCTGGAACATCTTGTCTGCTCAGTAATTGCTTGTTCAGTTCATTAGCTGCTTTGCATGCATGAGTTCATTCTGTTGTTATATCAAAATTATGAGAAGTATTAAATATGTCTATAGTATTCAAGGCAATATAAACTACTTTTAATTAAAATAAGAGGACACTAAGCACAAAGGAAATGCTGTAAGAGAGACATATATATTTTATTTGGAATTACTTTCCCCTCTTATATTTGACTTATAGGTTTGTTTTCTTCTTCTTCTAGCATTGTCATTTTTACTGTGTTCTTTGAACCTTGTTATTGTTCCATTGAATTAAATTGACCTAGAGAAGTTTTCAGTATTATTATTATATTCATAAACATTTGGATAGAGAAGGAAGAAACAATATACAATTAACATCAATTATTGACATAAACAACATTAAGTAAATATGTTTCTGGGGGGAGGAGTATCAATGTTGAAGCAGCTGTGGGAGAATAAGACTCTGGAGAGCTGTTAATTTGCATTTAAGTTGTTTCTATTCTATGCTTTGCAGCTGCATTTTTCTTAGTGTCAATAAGATAAGTTGAAAATAACAGAAAGATAAGTTAGATGCTAAATTTGGGTTAATGTAGTAGAAACAAAGGTTTGATCTGGTATATGTTACTATGAACAAATTCTGATGAGGGGCACAGTTTAAGTTTTCAACTTTGTTTGCATATTATAATCAGATGGAGTGTTTATAAAACTCTTGAAGCCAATTGCACATCAGAGCAATTAAGTCAGGGAATCTAAAATTAGGACCTCGATGTCAGGGATTTTTAGTTACTAAAATGACCCAAAATTAGTTATCTTACCAAACTACCAGTTTTTACTGATTATATATAAGGATAATTTAAGTGACATGAACCTGAAGTGTCAGATAATGGTTCTCTTAATTAAACATATATGTAGTTAATCTTTTTGCCTTGTTCCTGAGTGATGCAGAAATTTCTAAATAAGTGTTCTCTTTTAAAGATGTATTGTTATATCAGATTGAGTATTCTTTCTCTACATGGGTATATTCTTATTGCCCTTATTATCCCTTATGTCTGTGTTATTTTTATTGATGTAATATATGCACATATGGAAGAAAGGTAAATAATAGTATACAAGTGTTTATTAATAAAAATTGATATCCTTTTTCCCCAAGCATTTCCTTCTCACTGCCCCTCTTTACAGATAAATAACTTGTAATGTTTAAACTCTTTTAATCTGTCTATATTTTATCCTGCTATATTATTTGAGGATTTATTCACTTACTAGTCCTATATCCATTCCCTTCTACGCATATTGTTTGATCATTCATTTTATAATTTTTTTAACAAATTGATATTCTGGCATGATTTATTTATGACTTCACTAACATTGGAAAGAACATAATTATTTCCACATTTTTCAGATGAGGTAACAGAAATCCCAGCTACCTACATCAACAAATAATGGGAGTTTGAACTTTCTTCATCACTAGCTCCTTTGGTTAGTTCTCCCAGACATCTTAATTTAAGCTTTTCTTAATTTTTTTTCATTCAATTTTTGGTAAGAACATGCAATATTGTTGGCAAAGATTTAGAACTGGTTATTGAGTATTCTGCTTGGTGACATCAAGAACTTTCTCTGTAATTTTTTTCTAGTTTCTGTTTTAGATGTACATTTCACCCCTATGCTCCACTCACTATACATTACCTTTGTCTCCTAAGCTTTTAGGAAATACCCCAGACAAGCCAAAGTCCTACACTGTACAGCTCTTGCACATAAATTCAAGGACATGCTTGCACATAAATTCAAGGACATGCTCATTTCATTTGCAGTCTGTCTTTGACAGACTTACTAAAATGTTTTGTGCATATGTTGAAAAAAAACTTTAAAAACTTGTCAAATTACTTAAATCATTTATGTACATTTTATAATTTTATCTGACTTCAAAGAGAAGAAATTGAAAAAATTAAAACAATGGTATTCAATCCTGTCTGATAAAGACCTCATGGAATCTTATATAAATGAAAATGCATATTGTTTGTATTAAATGTTTCCTGAAAATGGTAAATGGTTTGCAAAATGTTCATGTGCTAAATGCTATGACTATACAAACTGAAAGGTTACTATATGATAGCAGCATTTCATAAGCCAACTACACAGTCTCCAATTTTAGCTAATGTATTGATTTTATTATTTTATATTAGATTAAATTTTAGATAATAGGAAATAAAATAATCCCCTGGCATAGTAATACATCAATAAACATATTTTCATACATTTCTAAATCACTAAATATTTCTGTTTACATATGTTATATAATGGTTATATATTTCTTTTTTTAAAAAAATATTTTTTTATGCATAGAATAACTGGGTGTAGGCCAGAAATGTGGGGCACGAGAAGATTCACTAGAGACAGAGTAGGAAGCAGAACAGGTAGAGATACTGAAATACACTTCTGTGGGGGAGCAGCGGGCACAACAGGAGAGATCTTCTGTGCCATGTGGGTCAGCTCATTGGCCAGGGATCAAAATCAGGCCATAGTGGTGATAGTGCTGAGACTTAACCCCTAAGCTACCAAGGAGGCCCCCATGTTATATAATATTTCTATATTTCTCTTATTTTTTACATAACTCCTTAAGATTTTTTATCATATACGTTAAATAATATATTTACCTGAATGTCCAAATTGTAGAATTCAATCAATATCTGTAATGAATGAGAAGTATAGCTTAAAAAGTGCTAAGATTTATCTGTCATTTTTCAAATGAGTATAAATTGATTCTTAATATCTAATGTAGTCTATATTTAATTCTGGAAAAAGCATGTGTGCAAAAATTCATGGATAATCTCTAGAAATTTCTTCCAAATTTTCTTGAATATGTGGCTTATTATGAAGAAATAAACTTATTACTTCATGCTAGTAATCACAGGCTCATTTTCTTCATGCCCCACCCTCCACCCCAGATAAACAACAGATGCCTCTGAGTTAGGAATATTTTCAAGTTTTGGAAATACAATGTAGGCTATTTACATTTTTTTCAAACAAGTATATTTTAATTTAAGATGTTACTGAATAAAAGTAGCATGTGTAGTATATAGTTTTGTGTACTGGTGGCAACCATTGCATTTTATGTCAAAGCCAACAGGAGGTATAATACCCAAGAGCCTAGTGATTTTCTTCATAATAACTCTGACTTATGAGAGTCATGGATTTTATCTGGTCCTTCAAAGTGATATGGCTGCTTTTATTCTCTTGCAAATTTACGGTGTTAAATAAACAGCACGTTTTAGTGTCTGATTTGGTTTGGATAGCAGCACTTTATCATACTGTCATGTACAATGATCAGAAATTTATTCTGCTGGCCAAAGCCTTAGCAGTGCCTTGCCATCACACTTAAAAGTTTGGATAGAATATCTTGCTGGGTAGAGCAACGATTGAACTATCAAACTTCCAAATTTACCTTCCCCTCTAAACCACACATTAACAAGCAAACCTTTCAGGGCCTATCAAATCTCAGAAGCTATGGGCTGTCCCACATTTTAAAGCTGCTGCCTCAGGAAAACCATATTTCCTGTCAGCAGACAAAAATAGTCATACTAATCTTACAGGGCTCGATTGCATCTTTAGAGCGTAGGGAACCGAGTGGTGTGGCAGAGCTTCCTCACTGGGGAGGGAATTGCTCTTGGTAGATGTTGTTCCAGGACAGGCCAACTTGTGGTTGGCCTCTGTGGGCATATTTCAGTTGCATTTTACTCTTTTTAAAACTTCCTCATTAGATGAGGATGCCTTAATGCTTTCACACCTTTGAAAACATTGGTCATACTTAAGTTGCTTCCATAATTACAGGTGAGATTATTGGCTACCAAAGAGATGTAATTGATGATGGTCTTTCCTCATAACCAAAGTTAATCTTAATTGTAATCGGTCTCTCCTTCCTGGGTAGGAATAGATTTTCTGTAGATTCTAAGTATTCTCTTAAGTGTAAAATTAAACTGAACAAGTACTACTGATGTATTCCCTTCCTTGTTCCCCCAGTGAATTGCTTATCAGCCCCCTTCTCCCCAAAGCAGCAATTCTCCAGGTCTGATGGCTTTGCTGTCCTTGCTCTTGCCAGGTTTGTTTTACATGAAGGTTCTGCTCTGGAGTATAGAGTTGGAAATGGTACCATCCACAGAGGCTATGTATTCTTCCCCCACCCCCTTTACTTTTTCACTTTTCTGTTCAGAACAGCAGATTCAGCTCTTTGCCTGTATTACAAATCATTAGGAAAAGAGATGGCGTTTTGAGTGTTAAGTTTTTTGTAAAAAAAAAATGTAATTGTGGGTTGTTGCTTTTTTAAAAATTTCACTGGCCTGCTTCTAAGTGTCACTGCCTGTTTTTTTCTCTTTTTTCAAGAACTGGAATTAGGAGGGCAAACCAACATTAGAGTATATTAAACCCCTCAGATGCATGGTAAGTAGGTACTGACCACAGGAACTGCTGTCAGTGGCAGAAGCTGCCAAAGAACATTCCTAAACTGCTACAGTGCAAGGCAAGAACCATCTGTGGTGTGTTCTCCAGGAGGAACCTCCCTTGCATTAGAAAATTTCTGCTCAAGGGCCTCCCTGGTGGCGCAGTGGGCTAAGCAGCGCACTGTGAAGCAGACCACAGCCACTGCAGCACAAGTTTGATCCCTGCTGCTGGCCAGGGAGGGGACCCACATGGCGCAGCAGACCTCTCCTGCTGTGCCCGCTGCTCCCCTCAGCAGTGTACTTCCGTTAATCTGCCTGTTCTGCTCCCTGCTCTCTGTGGTGAATCCTCTCATCCCCGCCCCCACACCTCTGGCCTGTACCCCAGTGCTTGTATGCATAAATAAATAAATCTTTAAAAAAAAAAAAAAGAAAATTTCTGCTCAATACAGAATGTTATCCCTCACCCAAAGAGCACTGGTAGAGAATCTTTGAAATTAAAACCAATGATGTAGCTAGCCCTTTTGTGAGACATCTAGATTCACCTCAGGAGACCTGAGGGAAATATGTGACTTGTAGGAAAGACTAGACAAGCATGAGGAATTCTCTAGATATGTCCAACCTAACACAAGGACTGGCTTGTTCTGATATATTCTAGCCAACTGGAAGTCCCCTGGGATAGCACTGCAGCTCCCCTGGTTCAGTAGCCTGAACAGTGATTTTAAATGGCCCTTTTTCTGGATCCTTTGTAAACATGAAATCATTCCATGGATGACTGCCTTATAATTTTGTTCCTTTTCCACTTCAATTGTAAATGGTTCAAAAATTGTTCCCGTTTTTCTGATTTTTTTATGATATTAAATTTTTATCAGCAGGTGTTACTGGATTATTTAAGGTTATTACACATTTGTAAGAAACAATACAAAATACAAAAAGTTATTTTGCATATTTTGCTAATTCCTCCCAGTGATAGTTTGCAGAACTGCAGTAGACCATCACAACAGAATGTCGAGATGGATATAATACACAAATTCTATTCAGATTTCCCAAAATTCTCTCTTAATCATTTGTCAAAGACCAGTTCCAGCCAAAGTCAGGGTCCCCACAAGAAGAGATGGCATCGGAGAATGAAGGAGTGAAGAGACACAGACACTTGTTTAGGGTGCAAGCATCTTCTACTGATAGGTCTCAGCAGGTCTTTATACATTAGAAGCAAGCAGTGGGATTACATCAGCTTGTGCATGGAGCAGAAAGATAATATTTGTTACATTTTTCTTAAGAACAGTTTGGGGTCTTTATGACCTCCAGCCCAGATTTATGACATATATTATTTCAAAGTAAAGCCTACATGTGAAACAACATATTTCTATCAACATTTTAATTTTTGTGATTATACAATTTATCATTGTTAAAGCAGACATAACAACTTTGCTCAATCACAACTAATTGTTTTGTTTTTACTCTAAGTATAAGATAGACTACTAGTCACAAGGTCTAAGGTCAAACTAGTGTCAATACCTAAAAAACTACAGGGCCTCCAATAAAAGGGAAATACTAACATTAAAACCTAAATCATATTTAGACTCATATTTAATCTTTAAAAGAAACCACTAACCTTAATTTATCCTGAACCTAAAACTAAGTAGTAATTTTTTTTTTTTTTTTTGCTATTAGGGAGTCTTTCTATATATGATTATGATTTAAGTAGAACAGAGGCAGAATAGAGGGGAGGAGGGTAGGAAGTGTACATGTGACTCATTTATCACCTGGGAGATACAGAGCCTTTCATGATGGGCCAAGTTACAGAGGCCTTTTTTTTTTGGTTCCCAAGGGCAGTTTCCCATAATAAATGTTTAGGTCTGGCAAATTGTCTAATAACTAACTTTTGAGTTTGTAAAACAACCACATTCCAATTACATTTTATACTACCTGGTTTTATGGTATTAGTTTTCTTGAATTTGTGTTACAGTATTTGCCAATCAGTAATTCATCATCAAAATGCATAGCAACCAATTATTTTGTTTTGCGAAACAGCCAATTTCACAAACACCCCTGTGGATTATCTTTCAGTAAGCACATATCATGACACCCACGGAACTACAACTTGTTAGCCAAAACAAAAGGAATCCAGTAGGGGCCAGCTTTGGAGCCTCCTGATTTGTCAGGAATGGCCCCCATACTGGACTTTTGTCACACAGCATGAGTAGCACGGTCCACATCGATCATTTATCTAGATGTGTATTAACTTCCATAATAATGTTATCTTTGAACACTTTTACATACTCATTTGCAGTCTGTATATTATTTTTGGTGAGATGTCTGTTCAGAAGTGAATGAATACCTTATACATTAATTGATGTTATGGGGGGGGGGGTGATTGTGTGTTTCATACATTCAGTTTTTTAAAAAGTGTGGTTAATGTATAGTATGAAATCTAGTTTAGCTACATTCAACCCTATTTATTTATGATATAAATCTATTTGTAATGCTATTTTAAATGAATTGATTCACCGAATTATGGTTGAACCAGATAACTGTATTTAGATTTTGAGAGAAACTACTTTATATTTTTATATATCAATACTCAAATGATTTCTAAGACTATACATGTGTGAACTTGTCCCACTTCTCCAGTTAGAACATTCTAGCTTTTCACATGTGAGAAGTTTCTCTATTTTCCAAGATTTATGCGATGGAACTTTATTCTTTTCCATAATATGCCCAGGCCTGAATCTGTTTTTCAAGCTCCTCCTTACCTTTACTCTCAAAGCTTCTCCAGATACAACGGTGTAGTACTAAGCTCCCTGTTTTAGTTTTCATCTTTCTCTTTCCAA
The DNA here is from genome assembly GCA_019455555.1 of Galemys pyrenaicus. Classification (NCBI taxonomy): domain Eukaryota; kingdom Metazoa; phylum Chordata; class Mammalia; order Eulipotyphla; family Talpidae; genus Galemys; species Galemys pyrenaicus. The sequence goes on along the minus strand of JAGFMF010011791.1, from coordinate 4,799,724 downwards.
CTTAATATGACACTTCTCTTGCCCTTTTAACCTTAAATTTCACTCATAAAACTTCAATTTTTTGTTCCCAATACCAACAAAATACATAGTAAATGCACTGGGGTGAAGCACACACAGATATTGTTCTAGAATTGCTAAAAGTCAGCTATGCTTGTATTTTAACTCTAATGGGTATGTTTTATACCTGCCTTCCAAAAATAAAACAGTGAATGTTTGGTAATAAATGTTATGATCATCTTTGTTCTGGAGTAATAAATACTTGTTATTAACACAGCCCAGTAGTAAGAGTAAAATTACTTAAAATGACACTTAACAAATTATAGCCAGCTACTAAACCTTATGTTATAATTTGCTTATTGACTTATTCCCATGTTAATAAAATATTAATAGCCAGTGAGTAGTTTAACCCAAGACTGAAGGTAGATAACAAGGGAAGTTCATTTATGTGGGAAAAAGCTCCAGATCTCTATCTGAATTCTCACTACCTTTTCTAAGTTAAATGATTTGCCTTTAAAGAAAATCAATGAGATATGTTGGAAGCTTGGTAATACTTTATAGACTCATGGAATTCTCTTCCATAGCAAGCACAGCAGACATGTATTGGATTGTCAGAAAAAAAAAGTTATGATGCATTTTTTCACAGAAAACATAGAAAAAAATTCATCATGACTTTTCTGACAACCCAATAGTTCTAACGGAAGTAACACTATTATGTATGGTTGACGGGAATCAGACTCTCAGATAGTCAAATGGTTTCATTTCTGAATATCGTGCTATCAAAGCTATTAAATCAACAGTGAAATAAATGACAAATATCAACCTTATAATCTAATCAATCACAAAGCTCCTATACACAGGTGTCTAAGTGACTTGCTCTTCTGTCAAAGCAGAAGTAAAACTTCTACTCCAACTGGTTCATCTCTAAGAATGCAAAACTTATCTGTTGCAAGGATACGTACCATTCTATATTCTAATATCTACCTGCTGCCATATTTTGGGGGTAGATATTTATCAAATAAAGTTATACTTTACCATATGCTTGTGATCCCTCTTGCTTTGGTGCAGTTAGAGTATTTCTAGAAAGCCTTTGACAGGAAACTGTCTTAGTTCCAATCAACAAAATTTTTGAGGCCAGGTAATATCTGACATACAACTGTTCTGTCATCATATGTGGTTAAAAAAACATTTAAATTTAAATTTTATTATACTTCTAAAGTGGTCTGTTGTGAAACAGCACACAATAAAATGAAGATGGAACCAGAATGGTGGAAATGTGTAGACATCTTGCTGAATTTTCCAGTGTACTGACTCTGCTTCAGCTAGTATAAATGAATGAGTAACTAAATCTATTTCTTTTCCTCCTGTTTCTGTCACATTTCTTATGAGAATCTGATTCACATTCAGAGTTTGAAATGGAAAATAAAAATAGAGCTCTGTTTGGCTTCTGCTGTGTCAGATAATTACTTTCAAAATTCTGTAACTGAAGGCCAATTGGGATTGGAACCATGTTTTTGTTCCTGTGAAACAGAAATTCTGTCATGTGCAGCTACAGGATTTAACTGATTCTTCTGGAAATGCACCCTTCTAGTGAACCTTAGTGACTGACTTGCTTATCCAGTTAACAAGTGATGGGAAAAGTCCACAAAGGAAAGAAAATTCTAGAGAATTGATGTATTTTCATATAATACTTACCTCTGCAATACATTTCTTATTTTAATACAATCAACAAAGTATGCAACTTTATTAAGAGAAGTATATTTTTAACCTCTAATAGATACATATTTAATCTTTTAGTGAAACAGCATTAGGGTTCACCCATCTAAGCCTGTACCTGCCCAGTGCCTGAGGTGTTACACTTATGAATGTTTACTGCCACACATGCTACCACCTCAATTTTCAAATGAGAGGAAAAAAAATATATACATAGTTGTAACAAAAATGGAGTTACACAGGCTCGTTTTTACCTTTCACTGCTATCCTCTGTAGCCACCACCTGTGGCTTTTATTTTCCTCCCAGGTTTCATTACCCACATGAGATAGCATGTTGTTGCAAAAATCACTTAAGAACTCAAACGCTGGACATATGCTCCTATGATTTGTACACCTGGCCAGAGGCCAGCGAGCATGGGGTGTGTTGCATATATAAATGCGGACTCCTGGGCCAAAAAAGGGATGACAGTTGAGAAATGCCAGAGGGAGAGCACAGAGACCATGGATGCTGACAGCATCCTAGCTTCCTGGTCAGCCCGTGTACTCAGTCTCCTGCTTTAGCTAAAGGTCTGTTTACATCAGTCGAGGTCATCAAGATTCTCCTTTTCTCTGTCCGAATCAACTGTGAAGTTGCCCGGCCTAGGATGGCTGCATGATAGTAGTCTCTATATAGAATGATGAATTACAGATTTCTATTTCTAATCTAAATCTCTCTTCTGAGCATCAGTTACCTATAGGTAAAGTGAACACAATGCACACTTGGAGGCTTTGATGTCATTTCAAAATTAACCTATTCAAATCCTGACATCAGCCCACACCTGCCTTCCCTACAGAAACCCCTTATAGTGATTACCCACCATCCACTCAAGTGTTCAAGAAACATACCTGAAACTCATTTTTATACCTCTTTCACACTCAGCTTTCCCTAAACCCAGACTGTTAGTGAGTCCTGTGAGCTCCTCACCTAATAATGTGTCTCACATCTGTGTGGTTCTCTTCATCCCAGCCTTCTCTGCTCTAATGCATTTAGCCATCCTCTCACCTTAAACACTGCAATGGCTTCCTAAAGAGCCTCCCATGCTCCTCTTTTACATCCCTCTTCAGCAACTAGATCAGACCTTTATAAACAGAAATCTGGTCCCATTGTTGCAGGGTCGGAAATCCTTCAGTGACTTCCAAGGGTGTTAGATTAAATTCCAAATCTGGAATAGACTAAATAGCATGCTCTGGCCGCTGGATGCATTCCCAGCCACGGCTCTGTTGTTGCTCCAGCTTTAGCTTTCTCAGTTCCACTTGAATTTTCTCTCCCCTCATAGCAACTTCTATTGTCCATTATAGTACTTTCTAAATTAGATTGTTCAATTATCTGGGTATTAACAGCTGAGTTTGTCACTGGATCCTAAACCTCTTACGTGCAGGTACACTAGACTTTGGTTCAGTCACCTGTGCCACTTGGTAATCAGCAAAGAGCCAGGCTGTGGCACAAAGCCCTCGCTCCATAAATAGTGAATAAACAAGAAGGAAGTAAAATTTCAGAATTTACACACATACTAAAAGGAAGAACCAATACTGAAACAAGGGCCTCGTGGTTTCCATTGTTTCTGGTTTTATCCTTTACTATATTTTTATTAGATTTTTTAAAAACTAGGGATAAGGTAAGTAACTCAAGGGTAGCACAAATATTCTGATCATATAGTCAGCCCATGGGGGGAAAAGAACTGAAATATGGTAAATACCGTAAGTGGAACACTGTGCCTTTTTGCAGTAATATTTGAGGTATAATGTGTGTAGCTCACAATAATAGTATTAACAATGGGCTTTCATATAATAATGCCGAGCTTTTCCTGCTTATTTTAAGATAACCATTTGAATTGTATTCTTCATCTTGTTTATGTGAAGCACACACTAAGTGGTTTGCATATGTTGAACCATCCTTGCATCACAAAATTTTTTGAGGAGGGTAAGATCAGCCCAATACCAACCCCATACCAGGGCACCAAAGACAAAGAAAATAACAGATCGATATGCCTGATAAACATGCTTGACGAAATCCTTAACAAAATGTTAGCAAACTTAATTCAGTAGCACAATAAAGGGATCATACATTATGAGCAACATCATTTGATTATATGAAAAAATATAAGAGTAACTGTTAGGATCTGAAAAAAATAATAAAATAAATAAGCAATGGAAAAAATGTGAATTTCTATTAAAATGAATGCATGGGAATTTTTTAGAAAGTCTTAAGTGTGCTAACTTTTTCCATTCCTTCAACTCCTGAATTTTGTGTCTTAGAATTGATATTTGCCAGTAGGACTTACTCCACAGTTCTACTATAACTGTAAAGTAGCAACATTTATAAAAATAACCAGCAATAATAGTAACTGTATATACTTGGCAATTTCTTGATATTTGCCAGTAGGACTTACTCCACAGTTCTACTATAACTGTAAAGTAGCAACATTTATAAAAATAACCAGCAATAATAGTAACTGTATATACTTGCAATATTTAGTAAGTACATTCTATGATATTTTATATGTATTTAATGTTATGTCTCTATATAATAAGTACTATGTGTGTGTCATATTTATATATATGTGTGGATATATAGATACATATATATATATGGCTTCTCTGAAAATTTTCAAATACTACTCCTAGATTGTAGAGTAGATACAATATACCCCAGATTTATCCTCTCTTTCTAATAGCTTTATTTTGTACTCTCACACTGTTGTAAAATAAATTTATTTAACATATTTTAAAATAATATTACAAAGAGGTTTTTGGTTTTTTGCATTTAAAATGTATCAAATTTACTTTTTTAAAAAATGCCTTAGAACTTTGCTTTCTAATTTAGTACTGGGTAGACTATTTTCTAATTTGACCTTTTAATTCACAACTGAGTAAAATAAGTGAACTACAATATAGATGCATTATTAATAATCACTGCAATTTTAGTATATAGTATTTATTAATAATTATTAATAATAGGCATCCTGAAAATTTTGTAGACATTAAATTGCATCTCCCTCATTGCAGTATATTGAGAGAGGCTGTACTACTATTTTTCACTTTACAGATAGAATCACTTATGTAAACACTTGGCAAATCAACAAAATTTGGATAAACCTAACTGAAACCACCTGTGGTGAAGTACTAGCCCAAGGTCATACAGTCTACCAATGGAATATACAGTATTTAGAGATGTGTTTTGACTTCCAAGCCCTAAGAAATTACTTTTTATAAAGGCATCTGACTGATGAAATTGGGGGAATGAGAACTATCTTTTAAATTTAACTAAAGTACAGACACTTTAACTCACTCAGAATATGGTGAGGAGTACATGACAGATACAGTTCAGATATAGGTGTCTCTTATCTCCAAAGCAAGTGTATTACCCTTGAATTCATATTAGCTCCCTTACGATTAGTTCCTCTCACTATCAACACAGACAAAAATCTGATAAAACTCAAGTGGAGGAAAGAGTAGGATAGGAAATGGTGACTGTGGATCTAGGCATTTAAATATGTATATATATACACACTTAGCTTTTGAATTAATATTTTATATTTAATGTATATTTTATATTTTAATGCCTGTATTTTGAAAATCATATTAACATATATTTTGAAATCAATGCTAAAGAGTTTAAAGTTTATCACATGAAGTCGCTATTTCAACTTGTGACTAAAATATATTTAAACTTAGAATCCTTACAATAGGGATTTTGTGAACTTCTATAATTCCATTCATGGTATTGATATTTTAATTATATGGTCTAATAGAATTTGAATACTGAACATCAACTTTGTCAGTGATAATATAAGAAGCTCATCTTAATAAATCAAATTTAACAGATGAGATAGTTCCCATCGGTGGAGACATTAAGAGCAAGTTTGAATGTATATAAATTATAGAAAATAAAAAACATACATTTCATAGTCAAATGAACATGCAAAACTAATCTTGGTGGTAGTCTTTGATTAAGATGTTAAGAACATACACAAATAGTTATATGTTCACCTTCCTCATTAAACATTCAAAATGAGGATTCTCTTTTTATCCCAGAGAATCTAGTGATGTAAATAAATTGACAAAAATTTAAACAAATCTTATACAATAAAATAATTTATTTTTGTCTCAAGTCATCTCATTCATGTCCTTCATGAAAAGTCTGTCTCAACCAAGTAGCTTTATTCCAGCTTCAGCTACAGTTGCCTGGTTACCAGTTAGCACCCAGAGAGTAAAATAGATTATTTGAAGGCTTGAAAATAACAAAGAAGTTTAATTTCCACTGTTGTCTCATTACCCTATTATAAGCAAAGTGGTAAATACAACCTTATAGATCTTTTCCACTGACATTAATTGTAGGCAATAAGTAGCAGATTCAACAAGGATGAGAAGAGAGAACTAGTGTGCAGAAATTGGTAAATACCAATAGGTGCTCTATTCAATAAAAATAAATATTACTTAAAGGACAGATTTGAAACACTTATATTGGGAGAGTTTTTTAAGTATTGCTAATCACTGAACATTTGTGGGAGGCATCCTAGAAGCCATTTAGTGACTTTTATTCTAATTTGAATTTTTGCCAGATTTTTTCTAGTTCTTTCTTTACTTTCTTGCTAGATTTTTTCCAAGGATCATGGCAGACTTTAATCTTTTCTCCTTTTTTATATGGTCTTAGGTTCACTCTTGGATCACAATAATGTAATCTTCATTTTGCTGTCTCATATCCCTTAGCTTTTATTTTACTTAGAGAAAAATGTCACTGAAGTGGTAGCATCATTTATTGTTTGGGAGAATTATGTTTAATAATGTTCACAAAAGGAGTTGAAAGTTCAATGTTAAAATACAGAGCACTGATGAAATGCAAATTAGTGATAATTTACAGTATTACAGGATGGAAATATTTTTCTTTTAAATGTTAGTAATTTCATTTTTGGAAGTCATTGATATCAATATAGTACATTGTTTTGATTTTCAAGTGTAATGAAAGTATAGTTGATGATCTCCTTTCAGGGGACATACTCTATATTTCTTATATGCATTGTCATTTATTTCCATTTTTAATACTAACGCTTAAAAATTATATTATGGCATCAATGAATTTGAAACCATGATTCATAAAGGTTTTATTTAAATCCTCTGGCAATATATAGTGGAATTTTGGTCTTTTCAGTATCAGTATTTGTGGAAAGAGTTTGGTATTTTTTCATCTTGATGGATAACCAGAGAGCACTGTACCTTGGTCAAATTTTACAATAATTGTTATACTGGAAATCAAAAGATGGTAGTAATTTTTTAAAGTATGTGCATATGAAAATATATAAATATATGTATATAAATAATCTATAATATTAAATATGTAAGTAAAATAGTAAAGACCAGTGCATGGTGGGGTACAGATTAATTTTGCATTATGTAATACTTAAACTTTTCAGCTGCTATGACTTTCTTACATAGCAAAGACAATCCTCTATAACTTTAGGATTTTAAACAATTTCTATCAGTGGGATTTATAGCACTCTCTAGTTACTATTTCTTCAATTATCCTGCTTGTTATTTTTTTTTATTTATGTCAAATGCCATGTGGTATTAACACACATGTTGTAATTTTTGTTAAATATGCCCTTTTCACTCGGGTTTAATTAAGCAAGATATTTTTCTGTTTTAAAAACTAAAGTAGACTTTTATTGGTTTTGCTTGTGCTTCTAACTTTTCCTTGAAAATAAGAAATTCAGAAACATTTGTTTCAGTATATATTTCATTGTAAGTATGTACAGACTTTTAAATATCTACCAATAAGTTGCTAGCCCTATAAATATCATTTCCTTTAGTACCTTATAGATTTTTCTTTAATTTTAGCTTTAAATGTTGCCATTTTTAGTTATTCTAAAATCTGTACTTTTAGAGATACATTTAAAATGTGAATGAAAGAAAACTTTAGCTCTGTGGTTCCTTTACCAAAACAGTTTATTTTGGTACCAAAATGATTTTTTTCCCCAGTATTTATTCCTTAGATTAAGAAACCTGTTTTTTATATTCATACTTATTTTTATTGACACTTTTCTATTGGTAATAATGAATTCTATCTACTACTATATAGTGTACTTATTTCAAAAAGTTAGTTCTATTTGTGAATATGAGCATTCTGCATAAGATCATAACTTGTAAAAATAACAGTTAAATGCTACTACTGAGTAAATGTGGATTTATTGAGAGATTGAGTGCTCACAGCAGAATGTTGCCCTTAGCTGTATTCTGATTTTTTGCAGTGTTCTCGATTGGTATTAACCAAAACATAGTAAGTAATTATAGTTAGATCCATATACATATTTTCTGATTAACATGATTCTGTTTTGCATTATTAGATTCACTACTCACTAAACAAATACATTTTGCTGGCTTTGCCATGTACCATCTTAACTTGGTAAATACAAAAATAAAGTATGTCTTCTCTCCAGGAGGTGAGCTCAAAGTGGGAAGATCTCAGATTTGTGAAATTGTGTGTCAGAGAAATTTGGCTACCCACACAGTTTCTTGTTCTCCTTCCAAATCACTACCACCAGGATTTACCAGTCTTACCTCTATTTTTTATACATTTATCTTAAATGGTGCAAGGCTAGAAGGGAACTTATGTCCATGAAAGATTTTTTTCTATTTTCCTTCTTGTACCTATATATTTTATAGTGTCCAACAGAAGGCCCTAAGGCCCCAGATGTTGTCAAAACTGTAAAGTGGGAGGAGATAGAATAGAATCCAATCCCTCTCACCTTCTAACCACTACCACACAAATACTGGTCTTGGTGTGAGTTGCAAGTCTCTCACAGGCAACTGCTGAGGTTCTGCAGTTAGTTCTGACTGTGCCTTCACTGATTCCCAAGGCTTAGTGTCTGGTTAAGTGACATGTTTCATCTGTGTGCAGTGTAGATGACATGGAAAAGTTAGAGCTCAGATGACTATCATCAGTAGCACAAGAGACACCGTAACTGGAAACAGTGATACTGCAACTCCAGCTATAGTCTTGCACCTTTTGAAATAAATTGATAAAAAACTAGTAGAACTGGGAAATCTTGGGGGTCACTGTGGAAGAGGAGTAAGAAATTATATGGGTAGCTAATTCTCTCTGACACATAGTTTCACAAATCCGTACTCTGATATCCTCTCTCTCACACATTTTCTTTTAATTTTCTTATTAGGGTTAAGGGCTGCATATTAATGGAGAGTGATTGGAGGTACAGATCAATATCTTAAAAACCTGATTGACCAGCTTAGGGTAACATTATCTTAGAAACCTTATTGACCTGATTGGTCTCAAAACTCCAAACCTCATGAACAAACTAGATAATAGAACTTTCACTTTAACAGAACTACTTTGGAAACTAGGTGAAACAATTACTCTGTCTTTGTCTAAGATTAAATACTAAGACTAAGATTAAATAGCAATACTAGCAATATGGGAAACTGAAAAAAGTCTCTAAAGACTAAGGAATCTGTCATGTTCACAGATCTACATAAATGTTGACAAAGCAGGACTATCTTAATTTAGAAATATTGATGAGTTTTTTTGCATTGTTTTAAGCAATCTTTGTTGGATTTATTTTGTTTTCTTAATTGATTGTTGTAGTTTTAATATTAATTTAGGGGTGTACATTAGAGAGAAAGTTGAGGCCGAAAGATTGTTTTAAACATTTTTGTAGTCTTGATGTTGTTACTTAAAAAATCACTACTATGGTATTCTATGGATGCTATAGATTTTTTGCGTCTGAATTCATTTTAGTTCCTAATGTTTTAGAGAGAAGAGAGTTCTACTCATAAATATGTCTAGTGAGTATTCCATGTTTTATCCCATTTTATACTGCTTTTTAATTATAAAACTAGAATTGTATATCCATTATTGCCAAGATCTAAAGATAAATCAAAAAATGTATTATTTTGTTTTATATAAAGGGATCATGTTAGTTATGGTGTATTATGATGTAAAAATCAAAACTATGGTTGATCATTTCTATTTCACAAGCAATGTATGGATTCACATTGGGAACACTGAAATATACAGAGAAAAGTAAAGAAATTTAAAATCATCTGTTGTACTATATCTCAAAAGTTTTTCTTGCTGATATTTCTCAGTATCACTGTAAAGCTTATCCTGTGCCTATATACATATTTATATTTAAAATAAGACCATTTATATCTATGTTATGTAAGATTATAAGACCATTTATGTTATGTAAAATTATGAGCTTACACTTGAAGGCTTATAATTGTTTTATCAATAAATATACTGAAACATTAACACTTTTTCCAATCATTATGTATATGTTATTTAATCAAGAATTCAGTGCTTTTCGATATTCTGATTTTTCAATATCATATATGTCATATATGTGTGTATTGTGATATAGACACATACATTTAAAATATCTGGTGTATATGTGTGAGTTATTGTGAGAGTTTTAAACATGGTTTTGAAGTCTTTGACATTCCCTTCCTTTAAGGGATGATCTAAGCTGGTCTTGGTGAATCATATTAACTTTCATCGAACTCAGTCTCAATGACTCAGTCTTGATGCTAATCTGGTCTCAGTGACTCACTTACGCCTAAGGAAGGCAGTGAAGATAATAGGTGTGACTTCTCAGGCTAGGGAAACAAAACCTCCATGGCTTCCTTCTATTTCTACTGGGACACTATGAGGAAATAGGAGATCATAAAAACGCCTTCCTATTTGAGATCATTATATTGGAAGGCTACTTCTTGCTGTCTTTAACTGGATGATCCTGTGTCTAGCTAAAACTCAGGAGATATTTTAACAAAAAAAGAAGGCATACTGGGACTTGGGGGGCTAAGCAGTATCTTCTGTCAAGTGAATACTTATAGCCCAATGTCATTTCTTAACAGTCATTTAAGATTCTCTTAATTCCTTACTTGTATGTTTTAGTTTCTTGGATATTTTAATTTCCTTTTTGTGAAGTACAATTAAACATGTTCTGACATAAACTCATAGTGCTCCAAAAGCTAGTATCTTTTCATAGTCATTAAAACATACAAATATTGAACAATTGTTTGGTTCCTGGGCACTATCCTAAATATGCTATTTAATAAATACTACATTGCATGGCTTGAATGTTATCATGTGTGATCACTCAGTCATAAAATCTAGAGACATTCATTCATTTGACAAGTATTAACTTATCACATTCTCTGTAACAGAGCAATATACTTGCTACAGTGGTTGCAGCAGTATACAAAGCACAGGACACCTTAATGAAACTTACTTTCCAGTTGGAAGACAGACAAAAAAGAAATAATACAACATGCAATGTGACATATCATGGTAATCAATGAGTATAGTAGAAAAATCTAGTAAAATAGGTAGTTCTGGGTCTTGGCATGTTGCTTTTATTAAGATGATAAAGAATTTATAGCTGGTGTTTGCACATAGATATGAAAGAGAAGAGGGACATGAGTGAATATGCATTCAAGCATTTGCAGACTTAGAACAGAATATGCAGAAACTCTGAGCAGGATTCTGGCACAGAAGTGGGACCTCTTGAATTGTAGGCGAGAGAGGATGTGGAAATCTTCTGAGAGGATGTGAATATCATCTAAGAGAATGTGGAGATCATGAAAGTACTTATTGAAAGTTATTGAAATAAAATAAATCTACCACAGATTCTGTAATTTCACTGAGATCTTTCATTCTCCAATCTGTTGATTTCACAGTTAAAGGTAAACCTTTATGTGATATACATAAAATGCTGATGGAAAGCAAGGATATTAAAGTACAAAAAGGTACAGCAAAGGGAGGAACAATAATTTCAAAGTTTTAAATATAAACTGAATGGAGAGGAAAATCCTTTTTCACATGCAGATCATGGTCACGGGGGATATGTTTGGTTTTATCACCCAAGATTTTCAATTGAAATGTTATTAAGTTTGGTGTATAAGAGCAGTGCACAGGTTTACTATGAGATGCAGTTATTTAAAATATAGTCATGTTTTAAAAAATATTTTTAATATGGTAACATTGAATGGCAACACTGTATATGATTCAGAGGCAAAGGATCACACCCCTTCAGATGTATGTTACCACACCTCACCCACCAACAATGTACCCATACTCCTGCATCATTGTCTGCTGGGAAACCAACTTACAAAATCTGTAGTCTCCCTACTTCCCCATCTGGTAGCCTCAACTTTACAGTAGATTTCTAGGGTTTAGAAATATAATCGTGTTTTATAAATTTTACTCTTGATGCTTTGGAAGTTCAAAACATCTAATGTGTATGCAGATATGCATATTTGAGTGTTCATTTATGTCCTTCATGATTGTATTTTGTCTGATCCATTCTCCCCACATCCAGAGCTCTCTATAGAACCCATTTCAGAGAGCTTAAAGGACTTCTTATCTAAGTGAGCTTAATTAATAAATGATGGAATCAGAATGTGAATAGCATCTATCAGACTCTTAATTTTATGTTCTTTTCACTGTTGGACTCTGCCTTCATGTACAAGTTGGAGAACAATAGATTAATTTATAATTCTGATGCATAAACCAGAAAATCCTTCCCAGAAGGTTTTATCAGGATTTGTCCCTATTAATTAGGCAGAGACAAATTAATGCAGCTGAGAACAGCAAAAACTTTCATCCCATTATTTTTTACATTTTTTAAAGCAGACATAATATTCAGAAGTCTGACTACACAAATTGTTAACTCCCAAGAGTAGTGAGGCATTTTGTAAAAATAAATATTTGATGAAATTATCAATGTATCTTTGCTCTATGTAGAGCACACAAAGTAAAACATCTAGTCCTCCTATGTTTTCCTGATAGACTGAGATCTGAAATTACAGAAAGTTTTAGATTGTCTCCTCCTGCAGAGCTTTATTAGAACTATGAGAAATATTAATAAAATTTATGTCATTAGGATTGGAGTTTGGCCAGTACATCTATGAAAATGGGGGTTGTTAGCAACCTACTTTATAGAGAGGAAAAGTGAGTCACAGAAATGTCAAGTGACTTGTTTCAGATCAGAGGGAAGTAAATATATGCATCTAATTAAAATTTAGAAATTCTGTAGGATCCTGTATTTCTGAATCACATACACTGCTAAAAACCAATGTTACCTTAGTTTAAAAAGTACTAACAAAAGAAAATTCAGAAATTCTTCCATGAGAACTGGGCTCTTGACCTCCATTCTGTTATATTGTCTCTGCTATTGTGTAACATAAAGGATACAACTTTTTGTTACATACATTTGCATCTGGTTCTGTTGCATACCAGTCTTCTAATATATAGTACACATTACCATAATTCATCTTTCCCTTTCTGCCATAGAAGTAAGTGTTGTATTTTTGCCTCAATATATTCAATGCTAAAAATACTTGAATTGAAAACAGATTTGTTGAGAAGATTATACATTTTATTTGCAAAAAAAAATTTGATTATAAAAACGAAGAGAAAATTTTTATCAGGTAGTAGAGACATGAAATATATTTATGAATACCTTGATGCAGCAAATCTAAAAATTTTATTTTAAAAGTTGTAAAAATGAAAAATAATGCTCCCCCTCTCTTATTTTTCATTTAAAATGAAAAATTATCACTATTCTTTCCTTCTCTGTTCTCAGTGTGTTTTCCATTTTTACCTACAATTCTTTCTGGATTCAGTCTGCTTTGAGTATTTAAATTGTATGATAGAAACACTAATGTTGAGAAAGAAAAAAAGAGTGAAGATACCATATAATTAATGATTATTCTTTAATGTCTTAGTCAAGATACCTTTAAATAGCTTCAATAAAGTTCTATTTGATTTAAAAAATGGAAAATCCAATGGTTAGTTAAAATGTATTTGTCAATCACTGTGGCACTTACATGGTGCCTGATTTTAAAATAATTTACCTGCAATACCTATCTTTTTTTTTCTTTTGTCTTTTATGGTGATCATAACTTTTCAAGAAATGTCTTGGTCTTGCATACTTTTTCTATTTTTTGATATATTCTTCAGGGTTAGTGGTAACTAGTTGCATTTTCATGGGCAAATTTTAAATGATTTTTCTCATATGTGAAAATTCTGAATGCTATCATTTATGTCATTATGTTAAATATTTGGTAATTGCAAATATTTTTCTTTATGTTGTTTCTTTGAAATAACATTATTATTTTATACATACAAATGAACAGTACTTTCTTATTGAACATCTATCTTTGTGTTTTTGATCCTAACAAACATTATCATTCAAATGGAGAAATTTCCATTTGTAACTTTAAGTTAACTGTAGGAATCTCTCTAGATTTATATATATCAAATTGGTTAAATATGATTATATGTATTTAATTGATCTATCATATCTGGTTTTCTTCTGAAGGTGATTAAAATCTTTGACTTGCTCAGTCTGACTATATACCTTTTAATAAAGAAATTCCTTAGGAGGACTGGTTTGATCAAGCTGTAGCATTATTGTCTGCTAAGAAATATAAATCCCTTCACTTGTGCCATAATATTTCCCATGACCAAATTTTAGTTCAAAGCCAATACAAGATGCAATTTGACAATAACTCTAAACCATATTTTAATTTAGGAGACATTATTAAAAATCTAGAAACTGTGGCTGTATAGAAAATGTCAAAGAAAGAGATTACAATAAAGCTAGAAAACACAGATAAATTTTGTCTCCAATGAATTTGTGGTTGGTGATGGAAAATCATTTTACTCTGCAGGGAAATTTTGAAGTAGAAATGAAAAGAGCCAACAGGAACCAGTCTGCAATGTGGTACTCTTTGGGAGGTTGGATAACAAGGCACAGAAAGAATCCAGTAGCACTCTAAAGAATTTCCAAGATAAATTTTTTTTTTAATTTTCTTATTCTTAAAGTAAACTGACATTTAAATATGTTGTGAAAACAATGCCTAGGATAGAATGACAACAGAATTTAATGTATTCATTAAATCAGATTAAAAATAACATAAAAATGAGAATGATTGTATCAATATACAAGGAATGGTAAAACTATCATGAAAAATATTGGCATAATCAGAATTCATTGTTACTTTTTATTAACCAGGAAACATAGGGTTTTTTGTTGTTGTTGTTGTTGTTTTTTATATGTAAGCTTGAGACCTAGCTACAGACAAGTTTGGTATCTAATTCTACTCCATTAAATGGTGAATACTGTTTGTATTGTTGAAAATAAAGTGGCATGTGAAGTCATAGATATTTGCAATTGATGGTTAAAAAAATGAAGTGTTGTTGTGTATTAATAGTTATGCAGCAGATTGTTATTATTTTTTGAACCAGCAGGAAATTGTAGTCTGTTCACCTATCTTGGTACAACAACAGCTCAAGCTAATACCCACTGAGTTACATGTCCATTACACAGCAGCAAAGGTCCCCTGTTATTGGGGACAGAGGGCTTAGAGGGAACATGAGACATTTTCATTAAGTTATATTAGGGTCACAGAACCTTACCCTACTGATTTATTTTGAAATATTAAAGATCCAGTGGAACATAAACTATTCAATGCCTACTCCTTAAGATGCCAGTTAGCTTGAAGGTTACATTTGCTAAGAAGACTAAATAGGTATGTATCTATAAATATATATTGTCTAATGTGGATATACATGATACATATTATATGGAAAAATCTGTACTTGATATGTAATGCAGAGATAAACAGACTAAACATTTTAGTCTATGTTATATTGTGTGGCAGAAAGAATTTAGGTTTTGAAATCAAAGCATTCAATTTTATGAGCTATATATTTCTGGTTATATGATTTTATAAAACTGCTATATAGTGGAACTCTACCATCTTACTTTTGCATCAACAGTGTGTATAAATCCCACTATTATGTCCTTTGCAACATTTTATATGGTCAGTCTTTATAGTCACTATAAAGGTTTCTAACATTATCTCATGGCAGTTTTAACTAAATTTTCCTATTCCTTAATATTCTTGAGCATTCTTATGCTTATATTCAATCTTTTTTAGTGAATAACGCAAATATTTTACCCATTTATTTTATTGGATAATTTTCTTATTATCAATTTAGCTTTTTGATATATTCAGAAGGTAAGTCTTCAGTATATATATAACTTATCCATCATTTCACCCAGTATTAGAGTTATCTTTTTTCTTGTACTTAAGAGTATTTTCCAAATAGCGTACTTTTTTGCTGAAGTTCCATTGATCAATATATTCCTGTGTGAATAGGGTTATGGGTATTATGGGTATTATAATAAAAATTTTGCCTAATACAAAATCACAAAAGTTTTCTTTCTTTTTTTTTCTGTTTTACAATTTGGATTTCACTATAATAGCTCATTGTCAGTTTGTCTATGAGTTAGGGAAGGAAGTTTATTTACTTAAGTAGTTTCTACTTTACCCATTCTTTGCATTGTATTTTCACTGTTGTTCAAAATCAGTGTCCATATATGTCCATACATAGGGCCATACTATCTTTTTCATTAGTGTATTTATGTGATACCACACTCTCCATTACTGTGATTTAGTCTTAAAATAAAGTAATTAGCAAAATAGTTTACTCTCTATTTTCAGTATTGTTTTGATTGTTCATTTCAAATTGAGAATCGGGCGTTGATTTGGAGAAAGAAAGCCTGCTGAGAGTTTGAGGGGGATTGTGTTACACATGTGAGTCAATTTTAGAGAATAGACATCCTTATAAAGAGAATCTCTTACCCGTGTACACAGTTATCTCTTTCTCTAATCATTGTTCTATGGTTCTTAGAAATGTTTGATTTCTCTTAAGCCTTTTCCAATCCATCATACTTTTTCAACATTTGTTCCAAATTATTTGTTATTTTGGTATTATTTAATTTTTATTACAATTTTTATTTGCATCTTTTGCCAGTAAACAAACATGAAACTGATTTTTTTTGTATTGTGATCCTGTATCATTTAACCACATAACCAGATGTGGTTAAAGTGACTTGTGAGTTCTCATAACATTTTTGTAGATTCAATAGAATTTTTATATAGATAATAATTCAGACATCTGTGAATTCAGACAGCTTTGCTTCTTTCTTTTCAATCCAGAGACCTTTTATTTATCTTTTTTGGCCTATTTCCCAGGCTAAAACCTAACATTAAACTGTTAAATACAAATGATGAAAGTATACAACTTTGTTATGTTTCTGATCTTAAGGGAAAAAGCATTCAGCTTTTGCTATTTAAATATGAAGGTAGATGCAATATTTGATCTTTTTCAGGTTAAATATGTTTCCCTGGTTATACTCTGTTGAAACTTTTAATATTGGCAGTGTTTTTTGATTGTCTATGGAAATGCTTGTTTTATTTTTTTTTATTTTGTTAATATGGTGAATTACAGTTACTGATTTTCAAGTGTTTCAATCTTCTACTTCTGGATACTCTAAATGTAGTTATATATTAGCTCTTATGTACATTGCTTATTACGTGATTGCTTATTATTTTCTTCAGAATTTATCTATATCCTTGAGTGATGTTTACCTATATTTCTGAATATATTTATTTTGTTTAGCATCAGGATTATGGTGGTTATAAAATTATTTAGAAAATATTTCATTATATTCTCAAATTTGCAACAGGAGTTCAGATGTAAAGTTACTGTTTATTATTATTATTTGATTGATTTTACCATTTTAATCATCTGGATCTGAAGATATTTGTGCTTGTTTGATTGTTTAGTTATCTTTGTTAAAAAATCAAATTTTAGTAAGTATAGAACTATTTGTATTATACAGCATCTTGAATGAGGTTTGAAATGTTTTTTTTTCAAGGGATTTCTTCATTTAAGATATTGGTTTATTAGAGCAAGTTTCTTCATATTATTCCTTATTGCCTTTTTTTCTATTTGAAAAATATTAATATTGTTTTCTTTCATTGATAATTTATGTTATATTTTTCCTGATCAATTTAAGAAAAATTTCATTAATCTTTTATTTATTTATTTGTTTGTATTTGACATCAATTGTGGTCTCCATGGATTTCACGAGTGCACCTCAGTCCCTTGTGCTCTTTCTTTCCTCTACCCATTCCCTGCCCCCGGCCCACAAATTATCCCAGGTTTAGCAATTTTATTTTATTTTCTTAATTAATCTTCATCAGAGAGCCCAAATTCTTTTTGAAAAACTTCAAATATAAACCTATTGTTTGGAAATAAAGGAAAAAGTAAATATCAGACTCATACAACGTAGCGCTATATGTATTCGGTAATTCTTTGATCTATGAGGAATAGAATTTATACTCAATATTCTGATTCACTTACAAAAATGACAATTGAGATCCTAATATATCTTTTAAACATAGTGCATGTTTCAGCTGTTCTGGGTAAGCACACTGAGACTCCAGTCAATCTGTATGACTCTTCCTTCTACTTTGTTCATGTTATTTAGACACCACTTAAAGCAGCATGTCAATAATTTCAACTCTATATGCATGGCTCATCTCCAAATTGCCTTGCCTTTGCCTGAAAACTGGCATCACCTTTAATATATAAAAAGAGACAGGAATAAAGATATCTATATAATTTTGTGTTTTCCCTTTTTTTACCAGTACTTGTATAAAAAAACACTGAAGTATTTTGTTATATAACATTTTGTGACCATAATCTACTTTTGAAACATTTATTTTTCAGTACTTTGCATTATAAGTTACTGGTATCTCATTTTATTCCTATGACAATAATGACTATCAGGTATTTCTACTTTAAAGTGAGAAAATAAAAACAGGATATTTGCATTTTTCAATACTACAAAGATTTCATATTCCAAATTTCTTACTCATATTATTTTTTGAACATGATTTCACCTAATCAAAAAAAAAATAATAACCACTTGTCATTATTGCATAAGAGAAAAGTCTATGGATTGTCTTTAAGTAAATCTAGCCCAAGTGTTTCTATCAACTGTATTTCTAACTACTGACAATATATGACTATTCATTAATCCAGTTTTCTTCTCTCATTTTTATTTGGCCATACAGCTTTATTAGTGGCTCCTACATGACTTTTTATCTTATTTTCCTTCCTTCTTTCTCCCTTCCTGCTTCAATTCCTCTTTCTATTCTTTTTTTCAATATTAATACCTATGAACAGATTATTTAAGTAACAAACCATTGCATTGCTTTGAAGATCACTGTGTTGCTATATAGCCAGTGATACATCCTCTTCTATCTAAGGGATGAGTTTCCAAAATTGATCCATAGTACTGTAGTGGTTGCCAGATGAAAAAATTACATTTGGGAGGTAGAAAAACCAGCCCCCCCCCTTCCCCTTCCACAGTACTTATTATATTCTTATCTCTAATTCACTCATATTTCCTCTATTGTGTCAAATCTGCTGTTTTTATTCACCCCCTAAAATTTTTATTCCTATATTTTTCTTTTCCAGATGGTATTTTTTTCAATTGTCTTTTCATTGTTGATACTTTCTTGTTGTACAAGCATCTTTATAATTGCATCTTTTATTTCTCTAATCATTTTGTATGCAGTATAATTTTTCTGTAGTCTGATTACCCATCTGCAGCTTTGATCATTAAATATCAGTTGTTTCTCGACTTCAATTCTCCCTGTGTGGTCTGACTATTCATGTAGTTCATATTTTATTTTGTTGTTGTGAAGACTTGCTTAGTGTGCGTGAATTGTATTCCTGGGGGCTCTACTTGGTAAAACTTTCTTTTGTAGAAGGTGTGCATCTGTCTCAGCTGGTATAGGGGCATGTCTGTATCACTGGGACATTTCAGTTCAATTCTGGTCCTCTAATTTGGGCTGGTTGTAGTGTAATAATCATTCCAAGCATCTTCCTCTTCATAGTGTGGTTGTCATGGGAATCAACCTGTTGCTCCAGTCTAGCTCCTTGCTCTGGTCCTGGCTTCTCCCAATGATTGCTACTCTGGCCTTACCTCCTAGCATCAATTGTGCTGGTATGAGTTGTCCATTCTGACACCAGATATGTATCTTTGGGCTCCAAGGATTTTTGGACCCTAGTTATTATGCTCTGAAAGTCAGGCATTTTTCTATTTGAACTTTTCATCAGCATTCCTACTCATTCTGAATTCATGTTTCTTTGTAGCTATTATTCTTTAAAAAATGATTATTACTATTATTTTGTCATAACATTGGTTTATACGTTGTGTATTTAAAATATAGAAAGTATCGGTTCAGATGTTGTTACCACACCACATATACCACCATGACACCCATATCACACCACCATATTTCATTGGGTGCACTGCCAAGGTTCACTTTCCCCTCCTCCTTCCCTTATCTCTCCAGAAGTCTCAGTTGTATATTCAGCTTTCTAGGCCTGGTACTAAGTTTGACTGTATCTTACTCTTTGTATGGTTTCTTTCTACCTCACATATAAGTAATATCATCTTTCTTTTCCTAATTTGTTTTGCTTGGCCTAATCCCCCCAGCTTGTTCCAAGTTGTCAGAAATGGCAAAAGTTTATGTTTTTTGATATCTGTGTAGTATTCCATTGTGTATAATACCCCCGTCTTCCTGATCCACTCTTCTGTATTTGGTCTCTTAGATTGTTTTCAAGCTTAGCTATTATAAATAATCCTTCAAGGTCAAAGATATCTCCAGTGTCCTGATCTTATGTAGAGACTCTTTAGAAAGTGCCTCCTTTGTTTTTCTCCTTCTCTTTTTACTTTCTGTGTGTGTTCATTTCTCATTCCTTAAATATTAATAATTTCATTTTTTATTTTTTTGCTTAAACAATATTTTATTGTGATTAAGTTGGATTATATCATTGTTTATATTTTAAAAGTATAGAATACCCCACTTCATATGCTTTTGCCATAGTGCACCCACCACCAAAGCACCTCTTCAATTTTCTAGAAGTGTTCTTGATTCTCTTACCTTTTCTAAATTTATCATCTGTGAGAGTCTTGATTTATCATTCAAATATTTTATTTTTCTCCATTTACCTGAAGTTTCACAGATCTACTTAAAATTTATAGATATCTCAAAATTCATTTTTCACCATTCTACTTATATCATCTACTCTTTTAAAAGCCAAACCTAAATTTAATGTCCCCTGTGTTACTTTCACTCTCTAAAAGGCACAAGCACACCCTCAGTCTCCAAGGTAGTAAACAAATTGCCATGCTGAATTCTACCTCTTAATCTTGCTTGTGTCCTGAAATCAATTTATTTCTCTGTTTTGAATATAATGCCCATTTCTGTCTCCTGTTATGTCCTGAATTGCACTCAAACATTTTTATTTTTAAATTGTAGCCTCTTGACTTGTCACATGTTATATAGCATTGCCCCTTCTAAATTGAATTCCACATTGCTTTATCTTTCTAAAATTCAGTTTGCTTCTGCCATTTGCTTTCTCTCCATGTATCCCTCCTTCTCCAGGTCAACATAAATTCAGGATTTTTTTTTTCTTTTTTTAAGTAAAACTTTATACTCCTTAACGTGCCATTTGAGTACCTGAGACCTATTTACCTCTCAGACTTCTGATCTGAGCTTTTTCTGCAGGCTGTAGATCTTGGATGTGAATGTCATTTTATTTGTGTTAAAAAAAAAAAGTCCTTGAATTTGTATTTATTTTTCTATTTCTTGATCCTTAGTAGCTATGCAAGCTACTTGGTTCTTAGTAAATGTTTAACATATAGCTGCAAAATATGAAACAGACACAAAATCACATATATCCCATGATCATGAGTATATAAAGATGAAGTCTATATAAAGTATATACAAAAAAAGTGAACAAATGAATATAGGAATAACACTGTAATACGTGGTAATTAATGAACATTTTATTGTTGACATTTAATTATTACTAAGTGTAATTATACATATAATGATTGTTTAATCTTAAACTTGGTTGTTTAACATATAACTGTTGTGAGAGTTGTGGAAATATCTTCACAGTTTGTACTACTAGATTTTTTAATAACTGTGTATGTGTATGCAGATAAATGTCATTTATTTGGCTAAAGTATGAGAGTTCAGATTCTATGGCTAAATTTCATAGACTTCAAATCCAAATTCTCTTAAATACAACTTTGTATTCTTTGCTAAATCGACTAACAAGATTCAGTTTGTTGATTTAAAAATACAGTGATATTTCTAATATCTATATCCTAGTTACTATAAGAAAATATAGGCTAACCTTTTAACAGACACATGACTCATCCAAGTCTGTTATATTTCCATTGCTTCTGCAACAAAGTGTTACACATTTAGTGACTTATATATAACACTTTTTTTTTTTAATCTTAAATTTTGAAGATCAGCCATCCTGAAATCAAGGTACATTCCTTTGAGAGATCCTAAAGGAGAAATTCTTTGTTTCCACTTCACTCTTCTGGAAGCTGTCTGCTTTCTTTGCCTTGTGGTTCACTTCAATCTTTAACACAAGCAGCATAGCACGCTCACCTCTCTCTCCCTTTCTCTCCTTTTCCCTTCCTCCCTCTCTCCTCTCCTCTGATTCTGTTGTATCATATTTTTTCCAACTATCCTGCCTCTTATATGCTCTTGTGAGAACATTCTTGATTATACTGACTACAAGATAATCCAGGATTATCTCCCATTAATTTATTCCCATCAGCAACATCCATTTTTCCATGTGAAATGACATTAGCTGATTCTGTGGATCAGAATATTAGCATATATTGAAAAGTGATATATTAAGTGCAAAAATAAATTCAGTTTCCACTTTATTATTGGAAAAAGAATGATAATTTCTAAGTCTTCAAAGTTTGCTTCATATATTAATTAAATATAGAATTGTAGTTTTATAGGCTATTGAAGGAATGTCTTAAAAAAAGATTATGTAAATAGATCCCACAAAGAGAACTGAGAATGAAAAAGAATCTGAATATTTCTTTATTCTAGTCAAGTATAAAAAATCTTAAGACTTTTCATTTATAATATATAGTTTAAGTGTCCTATAAAGAAATTTAAAATTGTTTCATTGTTCTTGATGAATTTCTAAGTGTGTTTTTTAACCAAACATAATATACTTTCTAGATTATTTTGAGGATAAATGATATCTTCTTATGACACTTCCAAGCTATAAATACATTTTGATTTTCTTAATTTTGTTTTACTGATGGTTTTTGGTTTTCAGTAAAGATATTTTCATGCCTTTATTAATGTCTATCCACTGCTGTCTTTTGGCATTGTATAATGCAGATGGTTTGTAACTTCCCTTGTCTTCTATTCCTGATTGTACAAACCCTCAAATTTGGCTGGAGGTGAGATATTATGATTTTTCTCTGAATATTTTCTCTGGCATGTGTACCATCCTGGATGTGTGTGAAGTCTGATGCTTACCTGTGTCCTTCTCCATATTTCAAAATATGTCAGAGCTTGAGAAAGCGCCCAACAATGTCTCATAAACTCCATTTTCCTTTTAAGCTTTCTGTTTTGTCTATGATTTCCTCCAACTGTTATCCACCACCTTAGGCAACATTAAATATCCCAGAATTTCCTTTGATTAAATTTTATAAACTTCCTTGGGACAAACTTATTTACAGTAGGGGAGTACAGAGAACAAATAAGAACACAGTAGAGAGTGAGGTCTTCTTAAGCTACCCCTAGACAGAACAAGTAATGAGAAAGTTGTGGGACTGTCACTGGCAGTAACTCCAAACCTACTTGCCCCCTCAAGCAGCTGCTGGAATAATAGTTTTCACCATGGTTTCAGAATGTTGTTTTTCAAGAATACAATGAGCCATGGAGGTAGGAGAGGATGGGATATCCTCACGATATAACAGAATTCAACTGCTTTTCTTATTCACAGTTTCTCTGGAATTCTACTAGAATTAAATTTGCTTAATTTCCAGAGCATTGAAAACTGATTCTTACATTTTTGGGGGCCAGTATTGTCATTGTTTTTATACAGGAGAAAATTTTAGAGTTTCTTACTCCACCGTTTTTGCTGAGGTCTCCAGGAACATTATATTTAATAGGATGATTTTAAGACTGATCAATAACAGCAATATTGTTTTCATTCTTACCTTGCTCCTTCTGTGCTTACTCTCTTATGTCCTTTTATGTCTCATCTTGGTAAATTTCAGTATTTTTTTTAAATTATTGTGTTTAGCTCATCTATAGACTGTTTAAGTTGTACCTTCATTTTTTTTAAGAGTTTTTTTCTAGTGCTAAACAACATGCATTATTAATATATCTAAAATCTTTGGAATGAATTATATTCACCCACATCTGACATTTTTATATATATATATATATATATATACACACACACCTATTTACTGATTGCACTTTAGTTCTTTATTCCTTCAAGGTTAGCTAAAATTCCTTCTGGTATTACTTTAATATTCTGATTATTTTTTAAGTGTTTCACATCTTTAAGTCCTATTTAATTTCCCTGATTATACCTTGAAATTATGAAAATATTGATCATCATGTTTATTTTTTAATACTGTTTATTGGCATTCAGGTATGTATTAGATACTGGAGACAAGAAAATGAATATACTTGACTGCTGCCTTCAATGATTGTTAAATAAATGAACTGTGTTTCACTGAACATTGCTTATCGACAGGAGGTCCTTTTGTATCAGAGAGAAGTGACAGCTTATTTGGATTAAAACTTCAGAGACAAATTCACAGAAAATAGGAAACAACTTACCTCTGGGAAGATTCATTGAAAATATATAGTTTGTTTGAAGAGTATCAGACATCAGACAGGGACAGTTTGTCACCCTAGGAACCAGTTCATCCAGTTTGGTTTGGGTGAAATTTAATGTGAATGGTGAGATGCCAGAAGAATTGTTAGACACATAGAAGCCGGATGAAGAAGTATTCTAGCTGAAGGCTGTGGGATGCTTTCAAGTGTTTTATTCAGGAAAGGATCAAATTCAAATTTTAGAAATAACACCCTGAGCTATAGTGTGAATGGACTTTGCATGGAACAGACACAGGAAGAGAGATAATGAGACCACTTAGGAGATGCCAGAATAATCTAAGAAAGTATGAGTGCATAAATTAACTCAGTGGCAACTGTGCTGGGGAGAGGGCTAAGGATTTGGGAGATTTTAAAGAGCTAGCATTATCAGAACTTGGGCTTTAGTTAGACGAAATAGAGAAATAAAAATCAGTATACAATTTCATTTTGGGTGACTAAGAGGAGAGTAGAATAGCTCTAGCTATTGAATCTGATAAGAAACAAGAGAAGGTAAACAAGGATTTCAGACTCGCAACAGTAATTTGGACTTATGATTCAAAGATTTTGAATAATGTTTCCATTTTTAATAAGTTTTGTGGGCAGGACAACAGAGCGCAGAGTATTTATTTCTACATGCAATTGTATAGGCTCAATTCTGGGTTAACTAACCCTGTACATAATAAATCTTAGTCAGATATTTTTTACTATCTTCATTGCTGTTCTCCAATGTACTTTCTTTCCTTGGAAAAATGCTTCATTGTACCATTCCTGAAATTTCCAGCTTGAATTACTAATTTGCATCCATGTCTCTCATTTTCAGTTTACTGTTGTTAAATTTGTTCCTCCCCTTTTAAAACTATCATGTTATGTAAACTAGGATATAATTTCCACTGAATGGTCATGTAAAATCTATAACACAGATCAATAAGGGAGTAGTTCAGTCAAAGAAGGGAACAAATTTGGAAGAGGTCACAGTAGACTGTGATAGAGAACTTTCAGCAACTTGGCTGATGATTCATATCGTAACATACACCTGAACCATAGACAATGTTGCAATCCAATGTTAGCCCAATAATATTAATAAAAGAAGGTTTGGTGAAAACATTTTAAAAGTCTTGAGTAACAAAAAAAAAGTCTTGAGTAACAGTCATCCCTTTATAGTTTGGAGAAATAGGACCGTACAATGAGACTCATTATCCTTTCCTTTGGGAAATTTTCCAGCATGGGAACATTATCCACCTCATATCCCCATCTGAATATGAGTATTCTGTGTGTCTGTGGTTCTTTCTTGCTCACTTGACTAAAAACCAAAGACAATATTTTTGTCTGATGCAACTCAGCACACATTGTGTGGATGCAATTAATTCCCTCCCCCCATTCAGTTACATAGAATTGTGTTTTTTTTATTTTGTTTATTTAATTTCAATTTATGCATACAAAAATTGGGGTACAGGCCAGAGTTGTGGGTAGTGAGAGGATTCAACTGAGCAGAGTGCAGAACAGGCAGATTGGCTGAAGTACACTGCTGAGGGGAGTAGCGGTAGAGGTGGAAGAGGTACACGCCATGTGTACCCCTCCTTGACTAGGGATCAAACTCATGCCACAGTGCCTGGGGATAGTTTGATAGTGCTAAGGTCCCCTGTGCTATCAGGGAGGTTCCTACACAGAATGTTTTTTAACAAGGAATAAATACATGGGGTGTACTGATTCAGGACATAAGGGTTTTAGAATAAAGATGTAGGATTTACAGTGCATAGGTGATGGGTGGGAATATAAATCTTAAAAAACAAAAACCAAAGATACATTTCAATAAGACATGCAGCCAATCGAGTGAGCATTACATTACATATCAATCTTTGGCAACTTAATGCAGTAGCCTGGGTGTTATAGCTGAATTTAGGATAGAACTTAGCAACCCAAAGCAAAGCCAGGGAGCCATAAATTTCAGGCTTAGCAGAATGAAAATCAAGCAAAGGTTAGAGGCTATTCAAGAAAATTAGATGGTGCCTGACATATTCTTGTGCTTTGTATTGTTTTGAGAAAGGACTGAAACATAATTGTGATTTTTCTACATACTGGGCCAAAGACAACCTGGAATCCATGTTTAATCACAATACCATTTATATAAAAATGTAATAGTGAGTCACTCACTCAGTTTAAATCACTGACAGATAGGTAAAGACAAGTTAACTAGCACATGACAATGGAGTCTCTTTTGCTGCCTTCCCTCCTGTCTCATTTGTCTGGATTAATTTCCTTCCTAACTTTTCATGTGTTCACGTAAATAAACATATACTGTGTATGTCCTTTTTGTTGTTATTTATACTTTTAAATCTAAAACCTTACATTCTGTATAATTTCACATGATTTTCTCGTTTAACAAATGTAGATAGTTCTTTGGACTTAATCCGTATTATTATTTTAATGGTAATTCATACAATAATCCCTCTCTATCTAGAACTTTAGATTTTTCCTTTGCCTTGGAAATAACAATTATCCTTTTTATGTATATATTTTTTATGTATATATTTTAAAAATATATGTATTTTTATATACATAAAAAGGATACTGCTGTTCTACACACTGGTGTTCTAATCTCTCTCTCTCTCTCTCTCTCTCTCTCTCTCTCTCTCTCTCTCTCTCTTTCTAGGACCTTAACATGCTTTTGATTTTTTGTCTAACTAGTTGCTTTTTCTCAATGTTTCTGTATTCTATGGCTTTTTAATTTTGAAGCACTTCAGGTTTCAGTCTTCATTTTTCTCTTTTCTTCATTTATTTAATTGATAAATCATATCCCATTCATTGCTGTAAATACCAACTTTGTGCTTATAGTCTCTCAAGCCACCAGATTTGTGTTCTGAACTCTAGACTACAGAGATAGATTAGATATTGGAGAGAGAGAGAGAGAGAGAGAGAGAGAGAGAGAGAGAGAGAGATACTAAAATAGATACATAGATAGACCTATGATCTTCTACATCTCCACTAAGATTGCCAATAAGACTATCACTTTTAGAGGTCCAAACTTTAATTCCTGAACTTCCTCTTGTAATGGCCTATACAAGCATCCTTACACATCTCCATTGATTATAACTTTATACTTGTAGTACCTATGTCAAACTTCTGTTTGTACTTGACCTCTCTTTTCTCTTCTACCCCACAGCTACATGCACTTAGGAAACCTTTCTTGCTCTACTTTCAGAATATATTTATTCTATTTCTTACCACTTCCAAGAATCAACAGCCATCCTCCTCCCTTTCTCTTCTGTATACAATGAACGCTTTCTTACTTGGAAAAAAGTGGTTAAAATGAATTTTAATGGCACAGATTTGATAGAAATGAAATAATAACAATTGAATATATGCACAATGATTTAGGAGAGAAGTTTTTCTAGAATTACATTTGGTATACTGAGAATTTTTACTTTAAAATCAGTTTCCAGAACCACCTATTTTTCAACTAGAACTTGATTGGAAGATAAAAGAAAATGATAATTCTGATAGAGATGTAGAAGGTGCATTTATAAGTTACCTAATATGATATTTTCACCTTCTATATCTCACTTTCCTTCCATTTGATTGGTTGCTTTTTGAGACTTCTCAACAATAGTGAATATTTCAATCACTGGCTGCATCCTGCATTTTCCAAATGTTTGTCCCAGCTAGATGAAGCTCTGTGAAGTAAAACTGATGGATCTAGAATTATAACAACTTCAGATTTTAATTATTTTTCAGTTTTCAAGTTGTGTTCTTATATATCTCATTTGGAATTCAAGAAATATTAGGTCAATATAAGTTACTTCTCATTCCTTTTCCTCTATTCCTCTTCCTCAGTCACTAGGTTCCTTCTCTAAGATTACACATAAAAGAGCTGAAAGCTAAAAGCTCAGTATTCAACATTAAACCTTACATGTCTGTAAGGTCCTCTAATGTTTCTAGTTAAATGAACGTCCATCTCATTTCCTTACCTTCATCTAATCTTTCAAGTTTCTAATGGAGTCATGATAACTTTGTGGTTGAACAAAAAGCTTTATTGAAACTGTTTTTAATGTAATTGTTTATGTATTAAATGCTTAATTAAAACTGATCATTATGTGCATTTCTCTTATTTTGACTGATTTGCTAGTTACCAAGAGACTTTTTTCTTGATATGTTTTCATTTTCATGTCAATTTATTATTTATAGTACAATTGAGTTTAGTCCCATCTGCTTTATAATTTAATCAAAACAAAATATTCTGAAAGGAGGCATAATGTTTCAATGACCTATTTCCTATGATCATTACATTTCTCTCAGCTATATCACCTGTTTTTATATGTTAAAAAAATAGTGGATTTGCTATATAATATCTCTGATTTTGTTTTCTGACTTCTACCTCAATATTATAAATATGTTTCCTACTCATAAAAAGTACATTATATAGTGCAAAATATTACAACTTTATGTCAATGACCTACCTTCATAGCATAGCTTAATTTCCTAACTAAAAGCAGCTTTTGAAATTAATTGCTTTGTCATCATCTTCTTGACCCTTTAGAGTTATTTTCCCCCAAGGGATAGAATATTATAGTAGAACTCTGTTTTAGAGTGAAAGCTATAAGTTTTTAGGTCCCGATCCTAATGTGGTCCAGGGTGAACAGAGTTCTAGGGTGAACTCATGTGAGTCACATTAGCTTTCTATGTGCCATAGGTTACTACTTAACACTAAAAAAGAGGCAATTTATTAAAGTGTAGTGTCAGAGAAATGTTAATTTTGTTTTACTTGGGTGATTGCATTTCTTTATTCACCCCTCCCCCTTTCTGTTCACTAAAAATCAGTTAATTAACTCTACTTTATTGTATGATAAGGTACATCAGGATCAGTTCTTCTTACCTTGGATATAACATCTGCCCTTTAACATAAAAATGTCACTCAGTTTGCAAAATATCATAATTGAAAGTATATAGCCTCCACTGTGTGTTGTGAAATACAGTCTGTGCTTTATCAGGGACTGATATCAGCTTTATCAAACTGTTTACTAAAAAGAGTTCATTGTATATGACTAAAATCAGCTCATCTTCCAAATACTTTTAATTAAATGTGAAATTATGAAAAATGACAATACAGTAGCTAGCTAAGCTGATAATGTAATATTTTACTGGTTATTAAATTAGTACCATGTCTAAATTCAGTGTTTATACTTTATATGCCTATTTGCAGTTATTTTCATTTGGTGTTTTTTTGTTTCCCACAATCAAAGATAACACATTTCTATTCTGATTATTTGTATGATATGATTTTATACCCAAGAGCTTTCTCTCGTCTGAATGTTTCTACTTTCACTGCTACCATTTCTGCTAACTCCTCCTTCCCTCCCTCCCTTCCTTCTTGCTTTCTTTCCTTTTTTCTTTCAATTAATCAACCTTTCTAGTCTTACAAAACCTAATACAAAACATGTTTTTGTAAGATCTTAAAACTCACAAACTAAGTAAAACAAGACAGTGTAGCCAATATTTCTTTCAGGAGCAAACTGTGTTGCAAAATGTATGTCATATACACAAAAATAATGTATGTCATATAAACAAAAAAACATTAATGATGTGGATAAAGACTGAAATGATAAAATACGAGGACAAAAAACATGACTTCCTGACATACTGCAGAGACATCTTGGGGACTCAACTCTAATGGCAAAGAAAACAAAAAACAAAATAAGTAAATGGTACACATCAAACTAAACAGCTTTTGTACAGTGAAGGAAACCACCACAAGAGCAAAAAGAAAAACAGTACTGACTGGGAAATATTTTTCACCATCGTACATTGGTATAATACCCAAAATGGACTCATATTACTCATCAACAACAAAAAATTATGAAAATTTTAAAAAATATGAATAGAATTTGAATAAATAAGTCTCCAAAAAAGATATGCAGAGGTTAACAGACATGTGAAAAGCAACAAAGCAAACCATACAAATTCACTTAAAACTAGGGAAATTCAGCAAAACCACACTGAACTAACTATTCTTTTCAAAACTATTAGAATGGACTCTTTCAAAAAATCTGGAAACAATGTATGTTGGAAAAAGAGCAACAGGAGAGGAACTCTTGTTCACTGTTGGGAATGTTAATTGGTGCTGCCCACATAGAAAATGGGGTTGAGATCCCTGAAAAATCTAAAAGTGAAAGAACCATATGACCCAGCAATTCCACTTTTAGGTATTTATCCAAATAATACAAAATATACTAACGTAATAAGTTTTAGGCACCTCTATATTCATAGCAGCATTAATCACAATAACTAAGACACAGAAACATCCGACCTAATTGCTCATCAGTGGGTGACTGAGTAAATAGGCTGTGAAATATATAGCAATTATTCAATGGAATGTGATTAAGCTATACAAGTGATATGAAATCTTGACTTTTGTGACAACATGGATGGAAACAGGTGATTGTTCCAAGTGAAATAGTCATTTGGTTTCTCTCATATAAGGAATATAAATAAGCAAAGTAAAGGAACTAACAAATCACAACAAAGACAATTCTTATACTGAAATATATAGTAGATACCAATTAAAAATAGAACACAGTGATTAGTAATTGATCTAACCATTCGTTAATTTATTAACATGATTTTCACAGAATGTTTGAAGAATATTTGTTCAAGGAATTTGTTGCTTTGCTGTGCTTTGGTCAAATTTGAAAAATATGAAACACAGATTTAACAGTATTTTATGGGTGTCTGCTTTATAAGAAATCGATATTTTTTCTGCCAGGTGCTAAAATAATTTGTTGAGACAATGAAATGAATAACAAAACATTTTCATATAAGCATATAACTGCCTATGCACAACTCACTCTGTAATCTTTTCATAATTAATCTACCAGTGAAAAGTGAATCTTTGAGTTCTAGTTTTTGATCCTTTTATATAAAAGAACCCAAAAAAATTTAGAAATTATTTAAATTTGTTGGATATTACTGTTTCCCATCTGAATTTTGTCCTTGTTTATGATCAATTGTATTCAAGAAAGGAGTAAAACTACTCTGGAGGTACAAACATTTTTGTTGCTGTTACCTTCATTTTCCCATAAAAATAGTCCCTTTTTTTCACGTTCTATTGTCTTTTTGTCTGTCTTTTTGTCTTTTAAAAATGTCTTCTAAGAGTTGAGAGACTTTAAAGTAAACCTTGAAAATTTTCACTTTACTATGACAAGAAACTAAAATGCTGTGTGACAAGGTTATATTTTCACAGTGTTTCCAAGTGTTAGAAATGAGAAAAAGGTGAGTAGTTAAGGTTATGTGACCAAAAAGGTTTCATAAGAAGGATAACTTCTCAGATCTCTTGGGAGAAATTCTTCAAATGTATGCTTGTGATTTGAGAAAATACTGCAGCTGTTCCTAGCTAGAAATATAGCAACAACACTCATGGGAATATTTAACTGAATTTTAATGTAATAAAGTATTGTAAACTATTAAATATGAACGTATGCAGTTTAAAAGCATTTGCAGATGTTTATTTTTATTTTTTTATTAAAATATTTTAAAATTTACATATACTTGCCATTAATTGTAGTCCCCATGTATTCCCCATCACCATCTCACCAGTGCACCATCACCTC
>JAGFMF010011791.1:4756554-4767134 GCA_019455555.1 Galemys pyrenaicus | reverse complement strand
GTCCTCTTTGGAGAATTGCCTTTTTAGCTCTTTTGCCCATTTTTTGACTGGGTTGTTTTCTTTTTTTCTGTTTAGTCTGGTTAGTTCTTTGTGGATCAGTGTGATAAGTCCCTTGTCAGTAATGTTTAAATGACAAAAGCTAATTGATAATTTTCTTTATATCTAATTTGTCTTATTGAGTTCTCTTCTATGATATTTTTCTGCTATTCAAAATATTTGATCATTTTAATTTGAATTAGGGTATGTTATAAATATAAGTTAAAATCAATTTAGGCTTACTTATTGATTGAGTCACTACTATCACTAATATTTAAATGTTGAGTTAAATTTTCATCCTTTTTAAAGAAGGAAAATAATTCTACCACGTGTTCTAGAAATTAATTGGCTAAATTGAATATTAAATAAATATTTTTATTTTTTCAAATTACAAAACGCCTCTGTTAAATAAATGTCTCTGAAAAATTTATTAATTTAAGAGAGACAGATTTTTTTTCATTTCATTGTTTTGTCTTTGTGGAGGTAACTTTGGTTTACAACACTGTATGTGATCGGATTCATAGGATCTCACCTCTTCAGATGCATGTTACCACACCACACCCACCAACAAAGTACCCACAGAACTCCATGGCCACCTGCACTCAAGTGGGCCTCCTCCACATTTTGCTCTTTATACTCCCACTCGTTCTCTAGAAACCTTCATTCTACAGACATACCTGTATTGTTTATTATTGATGGGTTTTGACTGACCCTTGTTTTCTTTATATACCATATATAAGTGTAACCATTCCATGTTTATCTTTTTCCTTCTGACTTATTTCACATAGTATTATCCCCTCCAGTTGCAAACATTGTAATGGCGGGATTTCACCTATTTAAAAAAAAAAAAAAAGCACTGGGTAGTGAGCCTTCCTGGTGGCACTTCAGGTTGAGCGCCGCACTGTGAAGCATCCGCAGCACAGCAGCAAGAGTTCGATCCCTCGCTAGGGAGGAGACCCACATGGTGTGGCAGACCTCCTGCCTGGCTCACTGCTCCCTTCAGCAGTGTATTTCAGCCCATCTACCTGTTCTACTCCCCTCTCTGTCTCTGGTGAATCCTCTCACCTCCCACACCTGGCCTTTAACCCCTGCTCTAAATGTATAAATAAATAAAATCTTTAAAACACACACACACACAAACACTGAGTAGTATATCATTGTTTATATATACCACACCTTCTTAACCCACTCAGCTATCCTTGAACATTAGGTCGTTTGCATAACTAGCTAATTGTGAATAATACCAGAATGAGCAGAGGAGTGCATCTGTCCCTTCAAGTTAATTTTTTTGTCCTCTTCAGGTTGACGTATAGGAGTGGAATTGCTGGATTATATGGTAGATCTATTTCTGACATTTTGTGAAAACTCCACACTGTTTTCCCTAAGAGCTGTGCCAGTTTGCACCTCCACCAGTGAGCAAAGGCTCCTTTCCTTATATCCTCACCAACACTTCTTGTTTCTGAACTTTAGATCATGGGCCATTCTCACAGGTGTGACATCATATCTATTGTGATTTTGATTTGACTTTGCTTGATGAAAACTGATGATGACCTTTTTTTTTTTTTTTTAATATATGCTTGTTAATTGTCCATATGTCTTTTTGAAAAAACACTTATTTAGATATTCTGGCCATTTTCTGATTGGGTTGTTTCCTTTATCTGTGAAAATTTTAATGATTAACTGCAAATTCAATGTATCCTAAGTTATTATTTTCTAGTTGTAAGTTTGAAATAGAATGGCAAACAATTAAAAACATTATTCCTACAAGTGCAGAATGTAACCTTGATTTACTGGTGTTTATTTTCCCAATTCTATTGTATGTAATTTATGAAATGTTTTTAATTCACAGATTTAATAGAATGGCAACAAGGGTGATTGCTTTTTTTAATAAGTATTATTAATTAATTTCACTAAATTATA
This sequence comes from Galemys pyrenaicus, assembly GCA_019455555.1. Classification (NCBI taxonomy): domain Eukaryota; kingdom Metazoa; phylum Chordata; class Mammalia; order Eulipotyphla; family Talpidae; genus Galemys; species Galemys pyrenaicus. The sequence goes on along the minus strand of JAGFMF010011791.1, from coordinate 4,765,178 downwards.
TAATTGGATCATTTAGACAGGTCATGATAAAATATCAGTATTGATATCATGTGTAGAGTAACTGCAGAAAAATAAATGATGGTAGTAACACACAAGACTCTGTAGAAAGAATAAAGTCCTAAGATAAACATTAAATTATAGATAAGCAATTTCCAGTGACACTGTGTGAGGTGGAAACATAATTGCATGGTAAATGTCCCATTTGTATTTTGCAGCTTCACTCCAATTCTGACAAAGGTGATGGGTCTGTCAAGTACATCCTTACTGGAGAAGGTGCCGGAACTATATTTATCATTGATGATACCACGGGTGACATCCACTCCACGAAAAGCCTAGATAGAGAGCAGAAGACACACTATGTGCTTCATGCTCAGGCTATTGACAGACGGACAAACAAGCCTCTGGAGCCTGAATCTGAGTTCATCATCAAAGTGCAGGACATCAACGACAATGCCCCAAAGTTCACGGATGGGCCATACATTGTCACTGTGCCCGAAATGTCAGACATGGGTAAGAAACTCCTTGTTATGCTTTCCCTGGTAATATATTTTTTGAGAATCTAAAAGTTCATCTTTTAAAGACCAGATTTTACATGGAAGAAAGTGAAGGCATTTCATAACATCTTAATATCTATGGTCCAAAGTGCTAACATTACTGGGACTAAGGATTATGATATTCATTAAAATTAAATTCTGAATGTATATGTCTAAGTAACATTTTGATCTCAAGATAAAGCAATTATAAATGGGAAAACACCTGAAAATCTTGCTTAAACATCATGGTTCTTTGAAAACACAAGTATCTATGATTATTGGTAAGAAGATAACAGCGTATTCAAAGTGGCAGTTTGCAAAGATGTAGAAAGGCAGTATAATATCTGAAATCTTTTGCTGCATGTCTAATAATCTTGCTGTTTATGACCAAATTATAATAGTGTTAATAATACAAATAATATTTATAGCTGTACAAATTGATGAAACATTTAATTTTATAATGTAAAAAATTTATACATTTTATATCTACATTATTTATTTTTAAATGTACGTCAAAGCTGTGAAGTGTTTTTGCACATTGCTTTAAAGATGAGCAAACTGCATATGGAATTTATGTGATTTCCCCAATATCATTTATATAGAAAATAATCAAGAAGAAAATTAATTCTGGTAATCCTGAATGTGAGAGTTTGCCACAGATGATAAATTGTGATCTAGATCTTTAATCCCACTGAAAATCTGGGTTTCCCACCACTCATAAGGATTTGTGGTCTAGTTTGGCTTATTTTTTTTTAATCTCATAAGATTAATTTCTTAACATAACCAAAGTCAGCTATAATAATAATTTTTACTACCTTTTTGAAATTCTGTAATTGGATTTAGAAGGCAGTTTTTAATAAAGATTTTATGTATTTAAATTTACTGCATATGCCATGTGTATTACTTTAAGGTTAGTAACCAAATTACTCAGTATATTTAGATATAGGCATTTAAATATGTATATACATGTCAGTATTTAAATACTGCAGTAAGTTTATGTGTACACACATGCATATACATACAGAGAGACATGTATGTGTATATAAATGCATATCTACTGTATATGTACATATGTGTGCACACGAACTAACTTATATGTGTATGTATGTACACATTCATGCAGTGATTTTCAAATATATGCATGCATTCATACACATGCAGATGTGTGTGTTCTATACATGCAAGCAAATTGATTTGTATACAACAAACAATGGTAGGGAAGAAAAATCTGGGCTGCTGTCTTGTAAATAATCTCTTGCTTTAACAGAGCCAAACTCATTCATTTAAATAATACCTATGGTAGTTAAAGCACTGCTAACAGAGTTTAATATGGATTGCAAAACCTAAAGTATTTACTATACTACCTTTTACAGAAAAATTTTGTAACCTACACTGTAAAGGGTTTCAGCAAATGAACCAGGGGGGAACAATTGGATAGTGTTACCATCCTGATAGAAAAGGCATTTGCTGATTAATATAATAGTATAAGTGTTCTGCCAGCACTGTAGATACACAAAATAATATGACATTTATTACAAATATATGGATTGAGCTTCTTCCCTTTAGAGAGTCACTGTTATTATCTAATATTCAGACTTTCCTTCTGTGTTATTAGAACTCAGTTTTGTTCAGAGTTAAATTTTCACTAGACATGTCCTCAGTCTTAACATGGTTCAAAAACAAGAATTTGAAACTGACATTGAGTCAAAAGTAATAGTGACAAAGTTTTCAGCATCAGATAAGAATCAGATATATCATTTTTCACTCTTTATTTTGATTTAGGAATGATGCATGACATGATCATTGTTTTTTCCTCCCACTGTGTAATGGTGATGCTCACTGCTTTTGCTAAAACAGCAATATCCTTTCTCCCTGTGGTAGAGCTGACACTTGATTTCAGATATCAATATCTTGCTCACCGTCAAATGTGGAATCAATTGGATCTATGTAAGTTCTGATCAGTTTATAAAAGGAGATTGGACATTTTGACTGTCAACTTCGACTTCTGCAGAAAATCTAAAATTGATGACCACAAAACAACCAATTAGTTTTGCAGGATCTGAGACCAATCACCAAGGAAGCTGTGGTAATGATATTAGAAATATCTACAAGGAATATTTAATAATCACTTGCTATGTGTCAGATATTGCATGCTTCTGGCAATAAATCCATGTTTATGTCATCATGAAGTTAGTGTTATCCTTATTTTCATTTTATAGAAGATAAAATGATATATAGAACTGTGAAATGATCCATGATTACATGATTAGTAAGTCCAACTGCAAAAGATTTCTAAATTGGTTAAACATTTAAATTCTTATCTAAGGTATTAGGAAGAATTACAACAAAAATATAAGACAGGAATCCAATAGCTAATAGGATATATCATGAATTTAAATATATAAGTGGTTGAAAATATAGATGTCAGTTAACCATGCTAAACCTGTAAGATAAAAGATTAAGTTGAAATACCTGTAAACACTCAGGGGGAAAAAAAAAAGGACTAATTTTCAGTTCCATAAGGAACTTTATTTTTATTTGTTATATGTTTTATTGAGGTAAAATTTGTTTGCAATAATGTATGTGATTCAGAGTTACAGGTTCAAAACTCTTCAAATGTATGTTACTTTATAACCCCTACCCCATCCTCTCCCTCTTCCTCTCCACTCTGGCAGCTTGTTTTGCAGTCAAATTTCTAGGTTATGTGGTTGGTTTCTTATCATCTCTTTGGTTTGTTTCTCTAGTTTCATACATGACTAAAACTATTGTTAGTTGTCTTTCTCCTCCTGACTTATTTCGCTTAGCACAATCTCCTCCAGTTCCATCCATGTTGTCACAAATGTCAGAGAAATGAGTACAGTTTTATGTGACAACAAATTCATAACATGACAAACTAGACTACCAGATCAACAAATTCCAATTGTTTCTTGGAAAGAAACTTGGCAACATCTATCAAAAATTTTTATGAGGACATATCTTTTTTGTTAAGTAATCTCTATGTTAGAGATTACTACATGGAGATGGAAAGATACATGTATGAGGCTGCCAACTGCAGAATTCACAGTAGTGAGTATTAGAAACACACCTAAAGTACACTCATAAGGAAATGTTTAAATAAAGACTCTTCAAACATACGATGAATGAATACAAAATATTTATGCAGACATACATAGATCTAAATTAATTAAGATATTTTCAGATATGCATGTGGGTATTTCCATTTTATTTAAGAAAATATTTATGAAAACAAGGATTATTGCAGAATTAGGGTACACATGTGTACATAGAATATATCTACAGGGAAAACACACCTACATAGACAGGTGAAGGCAATGCTTTCTAAAAAACGAATTGTGACTTTATCTATAGAGATAAGTACATTTTTCCACTTCTTATAAGTTAATAAAAAAATAACAAATAGCAATATGATTAAAAAAAATGATGACAATGCTTAACTTAAAAGAATACCAGTTTCTGGTACTAATGAAGGATAAAAGTAGTGTAGATAGTTAACAAAGATATTTTTAATATATGATATATAATAAGATTTTTTTTCTCTGTATACTCCTTCATTGAACCTTGAATCATCCCAAAAAATCTTTCTTCTTACTTTTCCTCCAAGACTTTGAAGGGAGAAAGTATATAGGAGTTGATGTGCTGAAATCATGGTAGTAGCTAGAAATAACATGACAAATAAGACAAGTCCCATAAATTTGAGCAGTCTTCAGATATATAAACAGAACATTGCAACTGAGTGTTTCTTACATGATTCTTACACAACACACATACAAAATCTATGTGTTAGACAAGTGGGCAAATAGGATTTTTTTGCATAGAGGAAATAATGATAAAAATATTTCTTTCTGCCCTGGTTTATAGTCAAGCTTAGCAGTATAGGTTGTGTATAGTTTTACGTCAAGGCAGATGAAAAGAACTATTATGAAAATGATGAATTGCCTACATTGTTTAGCAAAATATGCTACCAGAATACAGAGAGGACAAACCCAGAGTTCTCCTGGGTCTGCAAGTTTTTATCAGATTATTGTTTCTTGTGTCTATGCTGTGCTAAATAATGGGCGCAGATCCTTCCAAGTAAGTCAGTTTGCTAGATTGCCAGTGAAAAAAAGCATAATGTGGTTGTGTATTTCTTGTCAGTGCATAATTATCAGCAAAGCTTGTGCCATTCTAGGCGGTCTAATACAGATGCAAAATGAACTGAAGTAGGTCTCAATTCATGTTTCAAAATAAGCTTTTTATCTCTTTGATTTATAGTATGCAATTTCAGTCATTATGTAGGGAATTATATCCCACATTTGTAGGGTTTTTCAACCTGACATTTAGGACAGGATAATTCTGGGTTGTGGAGAGTTTTAGGAGGTTAAGCCATCTCTCTTGTCTCTGCCCACAAGATGCCAGTAGTATCTCGACTACTACCCTTGTACTGTGATGTCTTCAGACATTTCCAAGTAATCTCTGGGGGTTGGGAGGATTGTTCTCTGCTGAGAACAACTGTTCTGGAGAAAGTATGCAATAAAATGATGACAACACTTCAAAGTGTAAACTTGAATGGCAGAACAATATTACGTGCATGTATAGTCACTTCAAAGAAAATGACACCATGTTAGAATGTTCCTGCAATATATTTATGACCAAAACTATTGTATCTGTCCAGGTATGAAATTTTCATGTTCAAATACTGATCATCATATTCAAATGCATGCTATTTTAAAGTGAGGAATTGAGTAAAGCTAAGTTATTTGTTCTCACAGTGTGATTACTTGAGAGTCAATATGGATTTTGTTTTAAAAAATCTGCCTGTTTTATGAAAGAAACCATTTGATTTTTTAAAGATTTTATTTATTTTTGCATAGAAGAGCTCACATAGTGCTTTGTAGACCTCTCCTGTCTTTTCTCCTGCTCTCCTTAGCAATGTATTTCAAGAAACTCTCTGATGTTAGCTGCCTTATAAGCTATTGATTCCCATATGACTTTCCTTTTAAACATTTCTAAAACTACAACTTCAACAAAATCAACATATGTGGAGAGAATGACATTACATTATTATAAAAGGCAAATTAAAGCTGGATATGCCAAAGATGTGATCAATACAAAGTTTATCAATACTTATTAAAAAACTTAAAAAGTTATTCTGTATATTCAGCATATTCAGCCCAGTTTTGATGAGTTCACTACCTCCTCCCAATCACTCTATAGAATTTTTCTTTAATTTGGTTTTCTATACTTTACTCATAACTGAAAATTAAAAGTATGAAATGGAGGTTGACAATATTGATTGTCATGGTAAAATGAGGAAAATAACAATGTATAAAGTTGTGCCTACTGGTGGAGACAGCATTCATTTAACAATAATAATACATACATTTGTCTGTTCTATTTTTATAGACTTAAACTCACATTTCAGTAATTACAGTTTTGCATTCACTTGGAATCAGCATTTTTAGTGAAAATATACTTTCAGTTGTATTACAAACTAATTCAAAAATTATTGTATTAATAATCAAAAAAATTTATATCTAGAAAGTATTTCAAAGAAAATAACAAATCACAATCTAATTTGTTTGAAAATTAATTTATCAAAGAAACATGCCTTTATAGAAATGTGTAAAATTTCTTTCTCTTTTATATATTATTAAAATATACCTATAATTAACCATCATTTAAACTCATTTAAACTTTATAACAGGGGCCTCCCTGATGGTGTAAGGGGCTAAACAGCACACTATGAAGCATCTGCAGCCACTGCAGCAGAAGCTACCAACCTGGCCAGGGATGTGACCCACATGGCACAGCTGACCTCTCCTGCCTGGCCCACTGCTCCCCTCAGCAATGTATTTCAATAGATCTGCCTATTCTGTTCCCCATTCTGTCTCTGGTGAGTCCTTTCACACCCCACAACTCTGCCTGTACCCCAGCATAAATAAAATCTTAAGAAAATAAAAATAAATAAGTTATAGCATATTATAGACATGATTTTTAATTTATTGAAGAGAGAATAAAATATTACATGTGAAAATTACAACTATGTAGTTTATAGATTTTAATTTAAATGGAGTACTAAAACAGTTTGACATATAAAGAAAATATATGAAATTTTGCTGTATGTCCCTTAAGTTCTTCATGGTTCCTAATATCATAACAACTCTAATCTTTCTCATGTCTTCTTTATTGCCCTCCAATCACTAAACCCAGGCCTATTTCCATTTGCATTTGTGTTCTTTGTTGCAAAGCAACACAAAGAGACACCAGCTGTGCTTACTTTATTGCACTGCTTGTTGGGGGACTGATTTATTTCTGACCAAACATCTTGGGAGCTTCATCCTGGATATCTTCCAAGATTCTAGAAGCAATTGTAAAATCATTACCCTGGGGCATAATTTTCAGAATGAGATCATTTCAATAATGTGAGGCCAGCACTACAATTCTACATGCTAAATTAGAGTACATATGAGGTGTTGCATAGGACAAATGTATTATCATAAGTTGGGCAAAATTTCCAGGTTTCATTTTCTTCTCTCTTCTATTTTTTTCTGTTTGAGTTTGCTATTGTTTTGTAACAAATTAGCCCACAACTTAGTAGCTCAAAACATCCATTTGGTATTATCAGAAAGCACAATTTCAATACCAGCAAAAAGAATAAAATAACTTGGAGTCATTTTAACCAAATATATAAAAGCACTGTACACTATAAACTGTAAGACTTTGATGAAATTGAAAAGGCCATAAAAAAGCATAAAGGTTACCTATGGACTAGAAGAATAAATATTGGTAAATATAAACATTGATTAATTTTAACAGTCCATACGACTTAAAATAATCTACAGATATAATGAAATTCTATCACCATTCCAATGGCATTTTATACAGAACTAAAAAAAGTCATATTAAATTTTGTATGGAAAAACAAAGGTCCTAGAAAGCTGACACAATCTTGAAAAATAACAAAGCTAGAGGCATCACATTTCCTGATTTCAAACTGTATTTTAAAATTACTATAATCAAAGCAGTATATGTTTACATAAATACTGACACCTATATCTATGGAATAGCACAGAAATCCCATATATAAACTCAAATGCATATACAATCAATTCCTGACAAAAAGGTAAGAATATATAATAGGGAAAATACAGTCTCTCCATAAATGATGCTGGGAAAACTAGACAACCACATGGAAAAATGTGAAACTGGATTCTATCTTACTCCATACACAAAAATCAATTCAAAATGGATTAGTGACTTGAACATAAAACCTAAAACCATAAAACTCCTAGAACAAAACATGTGGGTTAGTAAGTTCCTTGACTTTACTATTGGCAATGATTTATTTTTAAATTTTATTTGACACTAAAAGCAAAGACAACAAAAGCAAAAATAAACAGGTGAGACAACTTCAAACTAAAAATTAGGAGAACCAGACACAGGAAAAAAACACCAGACAAAAAAGTCTGCAAGACTCATAACATAGTCTACAAAAATCATAGAACAGAGCTGAAAGGGTGAAGGGTGATGCTACATGAGTGTTTTCCTACTAGAAAACTCTATTATTCTCATTGGGAGACTCAAAGAATCTTAAAAGGGACAAAACCAGGGGCCAAAATTTCTGATCCTTTCAAATAAAAGTGCTCAGTAAGAAATGTAGGATTTCCTCTTGATACAGTATTTTAAAAAAAGAATATGGAAAAGAAAATTAAACTGAAAAAATCTTTTTTGCAAAGGAAACCATCAACAAAATGAAAATGCCCCCTATGGAATGGCAGAAAATAATTCATGTGCTTAAACATTTTCAAGAGGTGAAAGCAAAAACTACAAAGGTTTTTAAAGAGTGAGCTGAAGTTCTACTGCTTTATTTTTGCCGTATTCTATTTTTGTAACCACATCACTTATGTTCTATAAATATTTATTAAATAATTACATAATGACCCTCCCTCTTCTCTGCCACTTGCTCACTCGCTCCCTCCTTTCCTTCCTTCCTCCCTTCCTCCCTCTCTTCCTTCCTTCCTTCCTCCCTCCCTCCCTCCCTCCCTCCCTCCCTCCCTCCCTTCCTTCCTTCCTTCCTTCCTTCCTTCCTTC
>JAGFMF010011791.1:4700982-4756504 GCA_019455555.1 Galemys pyrenaicus | reverse complement strand
TCCTTCCTTCCTTCCTTCCTTCCTTCCTTCCTTCCTTCCTTCCTTCCTTCCTTCCTTCCTTCCTTCCTTCCTTCCTTCCTTCCTTCCTTCCTTTGTATTCAATTAGGAGGAGCTTGTTGAAATTATGAATACAATTTTCAGGTAAGAGAAGTACACTTAAAATTAAAGAAGTTGTTGAAATTAAAGCAAATAATAACCAATGGACTGAATAAAATGGTGGATATAACTGAAGACTAATTTGGTGATCTAACAAGTAAGTCTAGGAAAATCTCCCATTTTGTTAAAAAATATATATTCTAAAGCAAAATACATGTAATATGCAACAGTACAAATGGTCAGTAGACTAAAAATGTCTTACTTTCATTGTGAATAAAAATAAAATTCTTTGAACAAAATAAAATCTTAATTTTCAACTTGAAGAAACCCAAATAATCACTGAACAGTAATATTAACTAAATAATTTGAAAACCCACATCTACAATATATCTTAATAATGAAGAAATTCTTAAATATAAGAATAAGGAAGATAACTTTCTAAGAACAAATGTATTTCTATTTTACTCTTCCATGAGCAAAGGTCAAGAGAAAATACAATACAAAGCTACATTAAAAAAAAACTTCGAATCTAATAGCAATATGAAATGTTAGAGAAAATAAAGATTTTTCAGGTTTAAAAGGACTCAGAAACTTTTAGATATGCAATGACTGTAAAAAATCAGCCATTTATAGAGCATAGTAAATTTATGCAAAAGTATCTACTGTGAGCTTTAGTAAACTTAACAATGCAATACTTCTAGAAAGTAAATATACTGAATAAAAAAGAATTTATTGTATATATAAATTAATGAGTAGGAAATGTCATATATAGTAAAACATCCTGAAAATTCACTTGATCTTGATACTTGAAATATTCTCATTTGATGACAAAACCTTAGAAATACAGATATTTGCATCATTTCAAATTAATGAAGTCATGTTAATCAGTTTTATAGATAATGATTATTTGCATAGTTAAAATAGTATTCATTATTTCTTGTTTTTTTTATAAGCAATGGAAATAAGGGAAGACCAAGCAAATGAGAGCATACAAAGTTTGTTTATTCAGAGTTTGTGATAGTGTGAAAATTAACCACCATCGTTTTTATTTTGGAGAGATTCAAAGTCAGGCAGCTTAGGAAAACTTTAAAGTACACAGAAGAAAGGTACCAGTGGTCCAGAGCAAAAGGCTGTTGGCATGAGGAAGCTATTGCTGCTCTGAATAGCCACAGAGCATCCTAGGTTAATTCCTTAAGGATTCATATTTTACTTCATTTTATTTTTCTTAAGTTTGAGAGGGAACAAGTAGGGTAACTGTAAGCTAGCAATCAAATCCTTGATATATGGGATTGATTGTGATGGTGTGAATTCTGGATTGTGACAACTGAGAGTTATTTTACTATCTACAAATTTACCTTGTGTTATTTCTAGGGTGGTAATTGAAGACACTTTTTTTTGTTTTGTTTTGCAAATGGAGGATATTATTTATGCAAGCTATGCATCAGTTATAGTTTTTACATGTATATTCACTGTATGTTTAGTCCATTGTATGCTTAGTCTCTTAAACCATAAAAAAGGCATAAAGTCTTATTTTTCTTGCAGAAGAATAACATAATAGAATACAATGTTGTTTACTACAGTAATTTCAGATATATAATTGACAAAAATCAGGGGTGAAAAATTGGTGAATTAAATCTATTTCTTTAGAATACATTAGAGATAATATTTGCTGCCTAAAATTAATGCAGAAAAAATATAATTTTTATCTAAAGTGATAAAAGTAATACTGAAATAACTAATACTAATAAAATAACTAATAAAAAGTAATACTGGAATAACTAAAATTAGTAATGCAATTAAAATTGCATGGTGGGGAGGGTGTTGGGAGGTAATATAGTTGCAGTGCATTCTTTATGGTGTGTCAATAGATATTTTTGAATTATGATAAAATCAGAAAAAAATCTAATTATAATGAAAGAACAGGTAGTAAAGTAGTTGAGAAAAAAATTGTTACAGTTAGTTGCTTCTAGTGATCTAGTGAGAGTAGACCTGGAAGTTAAGAAATAAAACTACTTTTCATTTCATTTCTGGTATTGTTCTGTTTTATTCCATGTTTGGTCACTTTAAATTACATATGAAGACCTACTATCGAAATATTTTAGAAATCAAAACCTCTAGATAACTGGTAAAAGATAAATAAGTTGGAGTTATTTGCTCAAATTGAATTCAGTACCTGAATGTCAATTGTGTATGTACATACACATATATTTACATAAATGTGTATGAAATGTATAATGTATTATGAATATATATAATGTTTTATTAAACACCTATGAAATATCATTGACAACTTTTGTGAGCAAACAAGATAAAACTATGTCTATCTCTGGTATTTTATTTTGCAATAGTTACTGTTTATTTTTGGTTATGTTTCTGCTTCTGTTGTTACTGTGGAATAAAAAGTAAGTTGAAACAATATTACATTATGCAGAAGAACACTGAACTCCTCAATAATTATTTGAAAAGTAGAATGTTTTCCAAATTATTATTTGTAAAGTGGAATGTTTTCCAAAGAGTGAAAATTGAAATAGTTAATAGATATAAGTTCTAAATTTTGTATAAGAAATCTATGTAGTGGACTTAATTGCATTTATGCTAAACTGTGGAAAAAACTGTCAGAATATTTTCAGGTTATACGTTTGTTTATATAGATAGATCTTCTTAATTTTAATGCCTATATTGGTATTTGTAAAATGGTATTAAACATGCATATGAAATTTTGAGACATGTATGAACATTTTCTCTATGTTAAAATATTTTTTACATGGTTGAAGTGGACAAGTTTTAGTAGACTATTAGAATTGAGGTGGAAGAATAGACAGGATAGACATAGAAATTACTGTAGCAGATGGTATCTGACCACATATTTGATTCAAGACTTAGCTCTTTGCTATTGGGGTGGTTTTGGTGAAATATATGCCACTGCCTCCCAAATCTATGTATCTGGTCTATTATTACATCCCATCAAGGAAATTCACATAAAAATATAGAAAATATAAAGTGTTAAACAAGATTTAACTAATTATAACTAGGTAAAGTAATAGAATTTATGGGGGAAATGCCAACTATATATATTTTTGTACTTAAATACTACCTATTTGTAAAATAACTTTAAATGTAGTTTTCTCAATAGATTGATCTCATTATGAAATTAAATGGCATACAGTAGAGGGCTGCTAACATCATAGACACAATAAATTTATTAACTTAATTATTAATTAGCTTCCATTTAAGGTATTTTATATAAAATATACCTGAGTAATGTGAAATTTACCATTAGGTAGTTATATATAAAAGCTCTAACTGAAAGTGCACAGAATTCACAGGTGCTATCATTTACTATATATAATGATAGTAATAATTTTTGTTTTGATCACAAATATCCCATAAGTACTCTTGCAAAATGATTTTTTATTCCAAACTTGGTTGAGTATGAAAATATTAACAAAATTACATGAAGTCTGGGATTCTTTATTACTGCTCTGTTGGTGAAATTACAGTCCTCCTGTATGGAGTGAAATTTAAGCTGTGTCTTCATGACTCTTGCTTTTTCAGTCCCTGGGAAAATCTCCTGAAAATTAAGCCCTAAGCGATTCCTACAGAAAGATACTCTCAACCTTCTTAAATCTTCAGCTTATTTTTACTCAAAGTTCTTGCTCAACACTGATTCACTTGAGATTTTAATAGAGCTGTGAACCCTGACAAGTCATGCATAACGATTTGCAATCTCAGAGAATATTTTCTTGGTATTAAATTGCCTTATTAAATATTTCAAATTGGTCTTTTGAGACTTTTGAGAAAGTCTACTCCTCCTGCTGCTCATTGCTGTGTAACTTCACAAAATTCATGCTGTTTATAAAGCAAAAAGAAACCAAATGAATAGAATGACACAGGGCAATCCCCAAAGGAAAGAAAACTTAAGTTTTATTGCAGAAAAGATAGCTTGAAAGCTTTTTAATGTACTGAAATCTTTTTCAGATTTGTTTGAAATATCAACTGAGAGGCACTAATCCCCAACATGGGATCAGCTCAGTGTGTGTTATAGGACATGTTTACTGTGAAAATATTGTCTATTAAGTAGCCAATGATACTTTTAAAATATGTTTCCATGGTTATTGTTTTTAATGGACACAATTATAAGAATTAAGAAAGCTTAAATAGCACTTTCCTAGAGTTTTCTTTGATTAGAAGCCAGTCATGTAGGAAAGAAACTATTAGCTTAATATCTATAGTACGAACAATTTAATAATTCCCTGAGAAAATTACTCCATCTAATATAGTATAAAAATAATGACCTTTGAGACATCATTTTATATATTTTCATTTGGAAACTGGGCACAGTTCTATATTTTGTATAAAAGCAGTTAGATCTATAGCATGGATAAAAGGATTGCATGGGCTAATGTACAATTGTTTACTTTTCTCAGTTATATAAATCCCAATGATTTTTTTACCTTAAGTTTTTTTTTAACTCGTATCATTTTTTATTGAGATGATATTATCAACACTGTTTATGACCTAGACATATAGTAACTAGGAATAAAAATTCATTAAAATGACCTTTATATCTTATTAATGTTTTGAAAATGCTAGCTAGAATTAATTAAAATATAAAATAACATTAATATCTTTCTAAATGAAATTTATCTACTTAAGACATTATTGTTTGGTGTTATTTCAGGATGTATGTTATCAAGTGGTATAGGAAATTAGTCATGATGTTTTTCTTGATTTTTACCTTCAGATTAAGTCAGATTCAGTTAAAGAACACCTGTAAATTTTGGAAATAAATGTTATTTCTCCCCACCACAACTGCAAAATACCATGTTACTTTGTAAGGACTGTTATATAAAAGTACCAGACACTGGGTATCTTAAACAGTAACTGTAGGGTTAGAGAAATCAGGTCTTTCCACCCTCCCACCACTATGATGATGGACACCTGCGGTGCTGCGAGCATTCCAGGGTGGGCATGTGCAAGTGGGCGCTCCTGAGTTGGACACAGGCTTAAATGGGCGACGTCATGAGAACCAACAGAACCAACAGGACCAACAGTACTGACCAACGCGAGCAGCAAAGCAGCGGAGAGGGTGTGATGCGCTGGGGGCTGGGAGGCCTGCCAGCCTCCCAGCCCCCCAGCACCCATGCCTGCCATGTACCTGGCCACCACTGACAATAAAGAGTATAAAGGCCACCGAGGGCTCCAAGACTTCCTTTCTTTGATCCGTCTGCTAAGAACCATCCCGAATCCCCCCACCCCCCAGTGTGACGCCTTTTCTGCCGCTACAGTAACCTTTATTATCTCAGTCCTTCTTAAGCTACATGTCTGAGGTCAAGATATTACCCAGGCCATACTCCCTCTAAAGGCTTTGGATAGGGTCTGTTCCAAGCCTCCTCCCTAGCTTCTCATGCTTCTCTGGTAATCATTGACTTTCCTTAACTTAAAAGAGGACCCTGCTCTGTGCCTTTATCTTCACAAAAAAATTCCCTATGTGTGTGTCTGGCCATTTGTCTCCAAATTTCCCATTTTTGTAAGAACATCAACTATGTTAGATTAGGGGCTTACAGGAAAATTGAGTCACTCTGGCTCTTTTTCACCTCCTACCACCAACATCCATAGCTACCACCTACAGCTTGCTTTCTGTAGGGTAAAGTTTGATCAGGTATTTCCACCCTCCCACCACTGATGATGGACACCTGTGGTGCTGCGAGCATTCCAGGGTGGGCATGCGCAAGTGGGCGCACCTGAGTTGGGACACGGGCTTAAATGGGCGGCGTCATGAGGACCCCAGAACTGTGAGAACTGTGAAGAGGACCAACAGACAGAACTGCGAGGAGCAGCAGCAGCAGAGAGAGAAGAAAGCAGCATCCAAGAGGGTGAGATGCGCTGGGGGCTGGGAGGGCTGCCAGCCTCCCAGCCCCCCGGCACTCCTGCCTGCCATGTACCTGGCCACCTCTACTAAATAAAGCATAAAAAGCCACCGAGGGCTCCAAGAGACTCTCCTTCCTTGACCCGTCTGCCCAGAACCATCCCGAACCTTGCTCCTGTGCTCCCATCCTGCCGCTACACTTTCCTTCAAGGTTTTGTTGCATACATGTGGTATCCTCTTATTGTAAGAAAGTGCTTAGGAGCATGAGCATGGGGCATAGGCACCTATAATTAGAGACACTGAGCAGTCAGAGAGCACAGGTTGTGCAATATATAAATTAAAGCATCTGAGCTAAAAAGCAGATGATTGGGAAAGGGTAGAGAAGCCAGAGAGAAAGCATGGAGATAGTGGGCTTGGGAGACCTGATCTGTCTCCTTATTACAGATTTTAATTTCTTTCAAAGAAGTATTGTAGAGTAAATGAGTTAAATCAGGCTTTTTCAGTCCCTCCTACCATTAGCCTCTATGACAAGTGCCTGTGCTCTTGCACACCTCTCATGATTATGTGTCCCTGGGTCCAGGGAGAATGGGTGCATACATATGTAGGCATGCACACCTGGGCCTAGAAATTAAGGGATAAAAGAACGGCATCATTGCAGTTTGACACTGCTTGAGAGAGAGAGAGTTTGAGTGTAAGTGTGAAGGTCTACGTGGTCTAGGAGACTGCCTGCATGCATGCTTACCACACAGGTGTCAACAACAATAACTCCTAACTCACCTTCTATTTTTCAGTGTCTACCCAGTGAATATCTCTGAACTATTTGGGGAGATGATTATTAGGTATGGAGCTAGTGTTGTGACATACAGAAAAATTCCTTAGAAAGAATGATTTTACTTATTAGTGGAAGAGGTTCCCTTGAAGACAAAGTATAAGTTTTCCTCAAAGTTGTATATGAATTTCAGTCAGGAAGGGAAAAATAAAATAGTTGAATAGATTCACAGTAGGTATGCCGTAACTAAATCATTGATGCAATTACTAAAATTTAAAACAAAAGTTGTCAGTGTTTCCATTTTAGTGCCAAATGAATACAGAATTTCACCTAGACTCATTTAGTCCTGGAGATATTTTTGTTGATATATATAATTTATTGAAATAGTAGAATTTTTCTAGCTGAGCATAATATCAAGTATGTACTATCAGATGATTCATCAAGTAGATTTCATGAATTATTGAGAGCTCTTACTCCTACAATGAAGATGTATAATCCTTAATAGATGGTTGTCACGTTACAATCAAATCAGTTTTCATTTTAAAATGATATAGATATATCTAGTTATGCAAATGGTATCTAAAATGCATAAACATGAAGAAGCCAGCATAAGGAACCTACTAATTTTAGTAGTTAAAAATATAGTATTTTAAAATTTATAAATTAATATACATTTTAACCTTAAAAATTCCTTGTGCTAAGCATGTTATGATACCCCTTATAAAATGACAATTATATTGGTATAGTGTAGAAAAAACTAAAGGAATGACATCTGAACCATGGGGGGCAGTTGTGAAACTCATTATTAATCCATGTAAGAAATAAAAAGGGCATGAATGATTGAAAATGATTGAATGAACTATTTAGATGACATTGATAATTTAATGTCAACTCACCTTCCCTTCCCACCTAATCACAAACCCTCCCACTTCCAACTTTCTAAATAGCCACAAAACATTCAATGTATAGCTTCATTGTATCTTTGATTTTTACCCCACAGTTATTACCAGTTTAAATATTGAGCATAGGTTCAAACCAACCTGGATTATGTGAGAGTCACAAGAGACCCTTCACAATGTAAATAGTACAGCAAGAAACATTAAAATGTCTAAGACCATATAGTCTATTTTGGACACTTATTAATACATTTGATGTCAGGGAAAGCAAGAAATTTGCCTGACATATAAGTCAAAGAATTAACTTTAAGAGGTCTCTGTACCATAGGTGTCCATAGATATTTCTGTGTACAAATTAATCATATGCTAAATGCCATCACACTAAAATTTGCTTTCCTGAATTCACAGGTACATCTGTTCTACAGGTGACAGCTACTGATGCAGATGACCCCACCTATGGGAACAGTGCTCGGGTGGTTTACAGTATTCTGCAGGGACAGCCCTACTTCTCCGTAGATCCTAAAACAGGTCAGTGCATGTACATATACCTATTTCAGTAGCTTATTTGTTGAGAGTATATAGTCAGCACCATGTTTACCAGAGGACTTGGCCAGGTTACCTGCCACTTTCTTTCCCTGCTATGTTCCAGCAGGTAAGTAGCTGGGCAAGAATATTTCTCAGACATACTGCTTAACCCCCTATTTTGCATAATTAGGAATAGATGTAAATATGCAGCTGTATAAATGAAGAATATACATATAATTTAACCACAATAATCATAGAATGATAGCGTGTAATTAAGTGGATTAAAAGAGAACTAAAGAATAGAAATTGGGAGAGTTCTATAGTGTAACCTTAAATGAATATGGAATATGTAGGTTCTTTTAGTTCTAAGCCATTATTAAATATTTTAGAACAAAAATATTCATTAACCAATTTATCAAAATTCTAGGACAAAAATGTATATATATTTACGTATAGATTTTGACCTGGTAGGAGATTTCAAAATGGTTGAAGATCTTTTTTTTTAATTGTAATACATTTAACATAAAATTGTATAAATTTATCATGTATACATTTTTGTTTGCTACCTTTATATATTATGATTTAATTGCGATTTTAGCTATGAAAAAATCTTTCAATGATTCATTATTAGGTATTAGAATTGCTTATTTCATTCTGTTATCCTAATAATCTTGGATATTTATATATGAAAGAAATTATTCTTTAAATTTGCATTTCCTAGAAGGGAGAATATAATTCAATTACCTTGTTTAGGATTATAAACACACATGGACATCCACTTATGTGAATATCATGCATACACACACATACACACAACGTTTTAGACCATTAATTGTTTCTACACATAATGAAAGATTTATTTATGAATAAAAAATTGAATTTATTTAATAGAATATTATTAAGATGTAAACATCCTATATGGATTTTGTTTTAAGCTTACATATATATATACATATATAAATATATATATATGACTTGCTTTCCAATTCTCTGTGTGTGTATGAATGTTTTCATGAGCATATGAGTGTTTATAGATGGCTTTGGGTTGGTGACACAGGTGATAAAGGATAAAACTTGAATAACATAATGTTGCTTATGCTGTAGTCTGTGCTTTAATGAGTAAATATATTAGTAACATACTATTCAAATAAAAATCACAATTGATTTTGCATCTTTATTAAGTACTTTATTAAACAAAAATTATCTGAACTATAAAAAGGCTGCTGTTTAAAGACTGCTTTATGAAGTTTTCCTTTTCTTAGATTTCCTTGCTCCTTTCTTTAAGCAAAATGTTTATTCGATGAAATATATGCTCCCATGTCAATATTTTACATTCAATAATATGCTGGGTGTATCAGAGTAATCTACAGATATATGTCCTACTATAAAGATTCTTTAAAATATACAAATCTCTTTGGCAATTGTCTATAGATAGTGCTCAGAGGGATTATAAAACAAAATGCTCATTATTCTCTTCAAAGCAGGATTTTTTTTAGAATTAATGTTTAAAAGTCCTATTACTATGCAACTAAACAGCTTTGAACTAACAAATTTAGTTGAAATTTTGTTCTAAATGACTGGGATAAAAAACAAGCATTGAGAACTAAAGAATCAGTTGCTATGGATATGATGATCTATAAAAGTGTTAGGATAGTAGTTACTATAAAACACATTTTAATAGTATCCTTTTAGTTCTGTGTTCATACTTGGTGTGACTCTGTTTCAACATCTTTCCAATTACTAGCAGTGAGGATTGGTTATAATAAAGCAGAAGTTTTGTGCCCAAATAGACTCGTGAGTGCATATGGTTTGATATTCACTATCATTTTCTAATGTTGAGCTGCCAAAAAAACCTTGTTCGCTGTTATATTAACTATCTATGAATTGCCTTGTCATGAGAAATTCCTTATGTGGTTCTTTATTTATTGTGTTATGCATTATTGTTTTATATGACCTCTATTGTTTTATGCTGAATTCTCATTAATCTGATGAAACATAAGTCTTGTGAATCATTTATTGTTACCTTATTGCTAATTTTTGGTATCATCAGTATTCCTAATTTTGCCATTCTGGTGGGTTTGTAAAGTTACCATTATAATTTAATTTTCATTTACCTGAGTAATCACACGACTTTTATATGTTTACCTCTTTTGTGATGTACCTGCCAAGTATTTTGACCTCTATTCTATTGGGCTATTTGTCCTTTTTTAATTGATATTGAGAAGTTATTTATGTATTCTAACATTCAGGAAATAAAGAAATATAAGAGAACCATTTAAAAATATATTTTGTGAGTTAATTTTTCACTTTTTATGATTTTTATTCTAAACAGAAGCCATTAATTTTAAAATAGCCAAATTATAAACCTTTTACATTTTGTTTAAAAATTAAAAAAAACAATTTTTGTTCAGGTGTTTTGCTTAAAAAGTGGCATTTTGAATGGTGCAGAAGTCCACAAAAGAATAAACTAAAAGAAATGACAATGAAATGTAAAATATCATAGTCATGATATTACTGGCCAGAGTCATATTAAAAATGTTAATGTATATTTCCAGAGGATAATTCTTTTGGAATATTGATTTCAGTTGAGCAGGAAAGCACTCTAGAGTTATCAAGTGAAGAAATTATTTTATTGTCCATGAAAACCTTTAACTCTAAGCAAGGCATTTTAAAGAAAGTTGCTGAGTAATATAACTGAATTAAGAGGTCAGAGACCCAAATTTAAGAGAACTCAGGAGTGATGGTTGTTTATTTGTGCGACTCAAATCTCTACTCAAATGATACAGATCAGCTGCATTAAAAATAGATCAGTATATTCATGGTCTCAATGTCTCTTTAGAATCTATGTAATTTCTGTCAGGTTGTGACAGCAGAAGCTGTTTAATTGCTACAAAAGGAACTACATTACTTGAGTGAGACATGTAAGACCCTATCATGGATATTTCCAGGGTCTTCGAAACAGATTGGGGGATCACACAAGAGGAGATGTGCCATTTACTCTTGACAATGCTAAGCTCTTCATGGCCATGATTCTTTCCAGTAGCTGTTGCATTGTCAATAAAGAATGAGTTCCTGTTATTTTAACCTACCACCTGTGTTATGTTACACCCTTGTTTATTTCATAAAAATACCTTGTTTATTTCATAAAATACCCTTGTTTATTTCATAAAAATAGGTAGACTCATTCTACTGGTCAGTTCTGGAAAACTGAAAGCCTGAATTCAAACCTGATGCCAGTGAAAACAGGGATATGCTGGTTTACAAAATCCAAGTTAAGGCTTCTAAAGAAGCACTTAGGTTGCTGACAATGATAAATGAATACCTGTTCTTTTGACCATAATTAATATGAAACATGAAATCAGTAAGTGTCAGTAATTACATCCCTATATTTGCATAAATGATATTCATAGTGGGTTTCTGTCATAAATCTAATAAATATTATTAAGAAATACTTATATGGTTGATATAGATATGTTTTAACTTAGTCTTTTCATACAATCCTTGCATATTTTGACATATTAAAAAATTAATCATAAAATATACCAGCCGAAAACATATCTGTTAATGAATTCTACATTTAATTTTCAGGTGTATAAAAATAAAATAGAAAGGCTATCTTTATATTAAATACAAAGAGTATACTAGGCATTCATTTTTTCAACACTCCTAGAGCATTTTAATACGTGACATGTTTGAAAAAGGTAGACATTGGATTTCAAATCTTTTGTCAATCAAACCCTTCTGCATTAATATTACTATTAATAATTAATTAATTAATTATTAATTTAATTTTTAAATATTAATATTAAAAAACACACACACGAAACAGAACACCAGAACTCGAATGATTGTCAGTTTTAAAAGCTCTAGTGGTATTATTAACTTTATAAGGCAGTATTTTGAATATAATAAAGATACTATTTACTTGGTTTCCCACAAAAAGTTTAATATAGTTATTCATTTTACCCTTAAATTGAACTATGGTGGTAATTCATAATCATTTTCTTTCTTCAAAATACAAAGCTTTTTTCCATAATGACTTCATAGTCAAATCCTAGGATGTTAATTAGCATCAAAGTAAGTTGATCAGGTTACTAGAATTTTATATTCCTGTTCCATATATACTAATTTAGAGGACTAGCACCTACATCCAGAGAAAATAGATGCAATACTCTTAACCCACTCCATGGAAAAATGCCAGTAGTCTAGAAAGTTCTTTTGGTCTCCCCCTTTTTCCTTTAAGATCGAAAATTTCAAAAAATTATATCATTACAACAGTTTACAACCATCTTATTCGAAGTAGAAAAAATAAATTTGAAGAATTTAGTTCACATAACTGCACAAAATTTTAACACATCAAAGTGCCATTTATTAATGTAGTTAAACATATTTTTATAAATTTTAGAATAATGTTTTAAAACATTATTAAATGTACTTTTCAAAATTTAAAATGATAATTTTTAAAAGGAAGTAAGTTATATTTTAAAATAACCAACTTTTATCTTCAGAATTGATTGCCCCAAGTCAGAATTGTATCTCTAGATAAGATAAAATACATACTCTCTGGGAAACAATTATCATTAATGGGCAGGTCTTGACCAACAATAGCTCTGATTCTCAAAAATGACCTTCCCTTAACATCTTGTGCAGAAATCAATCAGCTTTAAAAATGTGCCTAGTGAAAGGTCTCATTGAGTTTCTTAGGATGTACTTGGGAACAAGGTTTTCAATATCCTCTCTTTACTCAGTGTGATGCAATTACATTCATCAGTGATTTGGGGTCTTCTTAACCTCCTAAAATTTATTTCATATTAAAAATGAGGAAAAAATTGAGAAAAGTTACTTAGGTATGTTTGGATAAAAGATGAAAAGCATCTTTAAAACTTTTATGGATCTCAATTTAATTTCACATAATTCCATTTGAAATCTAGTTGAAACTATTTTCCCCAAAACAATATTTCCTATTTAGTTATAATCAAGAAGGTAAAATATTTAAAATATGGTCCACAATATCTGTAAAGTTATAGAATATTTGACTAGAATATGGTCTATCAATTCATTTCCTTTTCAGTCCTCCATACTTGATATAATAACAATAAAAATAATAATGCAAGCACAAATATAAATACATTAAAAGTAATTTTATTTTATACAATTGGCAAATAATATACAAAACAATATCCCAGTGCTAAAATGCTTGTATATCTGAGAGGAATGGATTATATTAATTTAAAACTGTGTCATTATATGAACATGTTAGTTTTTTCTGTATTTCATTTATAAGTGAAACTATCTGATATTATTTTTTCTTCTGACTTCACTTAACATAATCCCTTCAGCTCCATCCATGTTACTGCAAATGTCATGAATGAGTGAATTTATTTATTTATTTGTTGCTGAGTCCATGGTTTATATACCAAATCATCCTTATACAGCCATCTATTATGAAGCATTGAAGTTTGAACAATATCTTGGCTATTGTATCATTAAAAAATGCTGAAATAAACATAGGAGTGCAGGTTTCCTTTCAAATTAGTGTTTTGATCAAAGAACTAGGATATCCAGAGAGGAGGGGAAGAGAAAGAGGGTAAAGATGGGGTGAGGGAGAAAAGCACAAGGGACAATGGTGATGGTGTATGGCTGCTTTTGTGGTGGGAAAACTGTGGTTTCCACACCTAATGAGAGAAATCATAAATGATCTCAAAATTAGCAACTATGTAGGAAAAAAGTACATTTAAACCTAAATTAATTTAAACAAAAAATAAGCTATGTCATATTGTCAATTTGTGGTAGAAAATATTATCTTACTTTGTGTTCTTAAAGGTAGAATTTGTGTTCTTAAAGGTAGTAGTTCATGAACTGCATCAGTTTGTATGGTATTCACCACAAGTAATCTATTTTCAAAAAATAGTTAGCAAACTAATGTAGACACCAATAGTTGCACAACCAATATCAATTTCTCATTTTGGCAGTTCTATAAGAAACTCAGTGAAACAGTATACTCAGTTCAGAAGCTAGGTTCCCAGTCTCCCTGTAGCTACAGTGAGATATAAAGGAAAGTCTGTTGGGGGTTTCTAGGAATGCCTTCATGTCTCTGTATATGAACCAGTGCTCCATTCCCTGGGCATCCCATCCTCTGGATTTGACCATATGTAGTCAGTCATTGGAAGAATAGCAGATAACTGTGGTTATGTGACAACAATCACAGAGGTTGAAATTCAAAAAGGACTGCTGAGCAAGGGGCTGGCAGTGAAGTCACTGTTTAGGTTATTTTTATGTGCAGACACATACAGAGAATACTTGTACCTTTGTGAAATGTGCTTTACAGACCGGTAAATGGCCTTCACAACACAATTCACTCTCCAGGCAGGTGTAGAGCTGGCTCCCTGAGACTGTTCATCTCTCTCAAAACAAAATCCATGATCCAGAGAGAGCACACTGCTCTCTATATATGAGTGAACATCTCACAGTTTTAATGCCAATACTGAACTAGAAAAGGAGTTTTTTCACACTGACTGAAATAAGAGATCAAAAATGTATATTAATTGTTGATCTGGTAGATTAGAGAATGGGATGAAAGATAATTAGTTCTGATAATCCATTGAGAATTTATCTGAAAAATAATTTTACTGTGTCAAGTAGCAGCAAAGTACTTGAAGGGCACAATAGAGCTCACATAACACTCCTCGTGGGAAGCAAAGAGAATGTCATGTCCTGTTAATAAAAACAAATAAAATATCTATTGACTATAATTGCTCTGACTTTAGATCTAATGGGGAAAAAAATTATAGCGTTCTGATAGTCAGTTAAAACATTTGTAGTAGACATAGATGGGTCTATGTAATTTAATGGCTTGAATTGAACATCTAAGTGAATTTTACAGTATGCGAATTAAACTTGAGTAAAGCTGTTTAGCAAACAGAGACAGCATCAGTTTAGTTTGGTTTTTTGTGAATACCAAATTCTTGTGAAAAGAGTTGACCAATTATGCCAGGAAGAAAGAAAAAATAATAAACTCACTAACTATAAAATAGTAAGTGTATCTTTAAACATCAAAACTGATAGATATCAATGTTAGTTGATTTTAACATGTTTTATACTATTTCTTCATGGTAAATAAAATGTATCTGTTATTTTTTTAACTTCATTATGTGTGCCCTGCACCTCAGTAGTAGTTGCTGAGGAAAAATGCCAACAACTAATTTATTTGTGTCAACTCTTTTTTTTTAAGATATATTTACTTATGCATAAAAGAACTAGGGTGCAAATCAGAGGTGTGGGGGGAGGAGAAAGGATGCACCAGAGACAGAATGGGGAACAGAAGAGGCAGATTGACTGAAATACACTGCTGAGGGGAGCAGTGGGCAAGGGAGGAGAGATCTCCTGTACCATGTAGGTCACCTCCCTGGCTGGATATTGAACTCATGCTGCAGTGACTGTGGATAATTCATAGTGTGGTGCTTAATCTGTTTTACCACCAGTGAGGCCCCTATTTGTGTCAAGTCTTAAACAATTATCCCATAAAATATATTAACTGTGTGATAACTGATTGTTCATTATTGAATATATGAATGGCAGGTATTTCAGTTATCTTTTTTAGTCATTAAACCTCGTTTAGCACCATCTATGGAATACAATCAATCACCAAGAAATTCAAATGTTCCCTCATCTCTGTACATTTATTCATATAGCTTTAAGATTTATTTTTCGCTATATTTTTTTCACTCTAATTTTGCTTTTCTTTGATCATATTTATCTAGCTCCTGCAGTTGTTGGGGATGATCCTTTAAAATCCAAATAAATGGCTCAAGCTTCCAACATAGGCAGTGTGAAAAGAATTCTGAAAATTCTGAAACCCAGCAGAAATAAGTTTATTTTCTCCTTAAGAGATCCTGATTCCCCATTTTAACTCCATGAGCTACTGGCTAGTTTATATTTTATTCTGGATATCAGAGTCCCTCTTGGTGACTTCATTGCCCAGAACATTGATAATATTTTCTGAAGAGTAGAAGAAATGTGGAAGTATTTAGGATCCATACAAAAAGTCAACTTCAGGCAGAAATTTAAATACCCATGTCTACAATAACCTGTGACATAGATGATTTAAACAGTTATATTTCAAAGTTGTTCCATCTTTATTCTCTTTGAGCCACTTTTTTCTTGTTTCCATCTTTTAAATATTTTCCAGAATATTCCAGAGAAACTTGACTGCTAATAGACCGCTAGTATATAGAATTGGGTCTTCTTTCACCTCACCTTTGTTCACCTCACACATAGAAGGGAGCTTCATCCTTCTATAAGAGACAGACAAAGTAGGAATTTATTGTCCTAAGGAATTGCCATTCCTTCATAGAGCCATCTCGTCCAACCTCAAATATTTTTAAAAATTCACACATGTCCTATACTAAATATTTCTCAAAATCTATAAGACTTAAATAATATTTTTAAACATTTATTTATTCATACAAGAACTGGCGTGTAGGCCAGAGGTGTGGGGGGTTACAGGATTCTGAGGGGAGCAACGAGAGAGATAGGAGTCTGTATGTTGTGTCATGTGGGTCAGCTCCCTGTCTTGGGATTGAACTCATGCTGCAGTGGCTACATAATGCTGCGACTTAACCCCTTGAGCCACCAGGGAGGCCCCAAATATTTAATATTTTAGTCATGGTCTTCATCATTTTCTGTATCTCTACCATAAGTCAGGGTTTTTATTACTTACAGTATTTGACACACAGCTATCCTTAATTGTTTTCTTTATATTTCTTGGCCCTTGCTTATCTTCCTTTAATTTTTTTTTTCATTTTCTCACTATATTTAGCACTTTATTCACTCAATTTTTAAATGTTTCCCTTAAAGATAATCTAAGTTTCTTTCTCTGAAGTAGGCCAAAGTTTTTGATTTTTTTAAATTATTGTTTATTTGAGGTTTTGGGGGGTAATATTGGGGGGTAATATTGGTTTACAGAAATGCTGATTAAACTCCAGCTAATGCTTTATTTTACTGTTATTGGATATGAGGGTGAATCAGTTATGTTTGGGGTCCTGTAAAAAAGAAACTCAGTTAAGTCTTTGCAGAGAACGTGACTATCCTAAGGATTAGTTATGATAGAAACTCCTGTTGTATCCCATGCTGAGAGCATGAGTTTGCTGGTCATATATTCCTATTTTACCTTAAGTCAAACCTTAGATAATGAGCATTCCTTTGAAGTCCAACTGGGATGTAATTCCATTTCATGATCTCTTCAAAGCATATAAACTTTGAACTCTCTCACTCTCTCTTTCTTGCCACTTCTTTTACAAATTTGTGATATATATAGATATATTGTTTTACTTTGATTTTTACAAACATGTAGAAACTATTCCATTATTTGATAATGGAAAGAAATTTTTCCTATTTTTTATTTTACTACACTATTTTCTATTTTGTATTACTCTAGCTATTCATGCCATAAATTTGAATTTATTGTAATTTTTATTTCTTATGCCATAATTTCAAACATGTCGCTCTTTTAACGATCATTACCAAACTTAGAAATATCTTATTACTTGAGTCAGATTAGCTTTTGATATATTCAATGTCAACATAAAATATGGAAAACCACTTCTTTGTTGAGCCTGGCATTTTATTATTGTATATATCCAGTAAACTTAATACAACAATAAATTATATTAAACTATAATAAGCTTTTGATCTTGATGTGCAAAATTGTAAAATGGTAATAATGGTCTTAGCAAATAAATGAAACAAATTACTTTCAGGGTTTAATTATGTAGTTCCATATCAATCACTTCACCAAGATGATCTCATTGTCAAGAGTGTGACCTATTCTGGAATATAGGTTATAGTTTATTGTTTTGAAAAAACAACTCTTCATAGAACTAATGAAAAAAGTCCTGCATTTGTAAGACAGGGATATTCAATATAAAAGGCAAAGATAGAGTTAATCTGAGATTGAGAAGCTGCAGTATTTACAGTATTCAAAAATGTTCTCACTTGCCAGGGACAGAAGGAAGAGTCCATGTGGATTCCCATGAAGAATCCTTGACTAAGACACCTTGAACAGATAAGACTGAAACTAGACATAGTCCATGTTCATCCAAGGAAAAGAGATATATCACTAAACAGGAACTATAAAGACTTATATGGAATGACTCTGCTTTTTCTCCCTGGAAATCTATGGGTTACACTAAAATCTGTCTATTCTATTATCAAATCTGTCAACTTCTGTTTAATATTGATAAAACCACTTTAGTCCAATGCCCATTATGGGGATTACAGGGGTGAATAGTTTTGAATTTTTCTTATTGTGACCAAATAAAATAATTTTGTATTCTCTTATCTAGAAATATTGAATTTTCTCCATATATTTTCTCCCTTTGTTCAAATGTAGAGACTTTCTTCAGGAGTATTCAATCATCCACCATGAACATTTTCTTTTGATGCTTTTCTATAGCATTGTGAGAAGATATTGTTAGACTTTTTAATAAGCCTTGCAGAAAAACGATCCATGCTTCACAGTTTGCTAGTGCCCTAACTAGTAAGATGAAATGTTTTTATCATATATTAAACCTTCCAATACAATCCATTTATTATAACCAATATGCCTACAGTCAAAAGAAATACATATTTCATATATAATTTTGCATTTAAGAATATTACAAATAATATAGCACTTTTATCTAATCCTACCTGCATGAATTATGTGAAATATGCAACTGAATTTATATATAGTTAATTATTCTTATTTCAGATAAACCATGATGTTTCATTTCATTTCATATTTAGTAAGTCAGAAATTCACCTACAGTAACTGACAAATATTGGGACATATGTGGGAGAAGAGATATATTTTAGAAAATGAAACAGGTGATATTTTCTACTTCTCTGGCTGTTTTTTAAACAGCTTTCACATTACATTCTGTGTTCAATTAGAACTTCCAATTATTTCTATAAAAGCAAAGTTACTTATTATAAGATTCATTTGAATTAATTCATCAATTCAGTCATATTCATTGCTTGTCCTGTGTGTGCAAGACTCTGTGAAATGATGTGTTCAGTTAATGAAATAAAATCAGAAAAAACTGCTGACATCTTTGTTCTCAAATTAAAAAAATAATAATACAAGGGAATAGAAACTTCTATAGGCACTTTAAAGATATTCACATGAATGATAGCATATTTACCCACTAGAAAAGGACAGATTGCTTTCCCCTACCCACTCTGATAGCCTAAATTCTACAGTCAGGTTTTTAGGGCCTACTACTAGAATTGTTTTTATATGATTCTTTGTTTCTCTATAGTCCATATATAAGAGAAACCATCTGGTATTTGTCTTTCTTGTTCTAACTTACTTTCCTTAGCACCATCCTCTCCAGTTCCATCCATGTTGTTATTAATGGCAAGAGTTAATCTTCTTTATAACTGAATAATTTTCCATTTTGACTATATACATTTTCCTAATCCACTCCTCTATCATTGGATACTTAGGTTGTTTCCATAAGTTGACTATTGTAAATAGAACCACAATGAGTTGTGTCCCTTCAGAATTGGTCCTTTGCATTCCTTTTGTATTCCTAAGAGTGGAATTGCTGGAACATATGGTAGGTGTATTTTATTTTATTTATTTATTTTTTTATTATTTCATTGTTTTTTTTTCTTTTTTTTTATTAAAATATTTTAAAATTTACATATACTTGCCATTAATTGTAGTCCCCATGTATTTGTAGTCACCATCTCACCAGTGCACCATCACCTCAGTCCCTCGTGTTCCCATCTTCCCTCAACCCTCCCCCTCCCCTCCCCACCAGGTGTCCCCAGTCTGTCCTTGTGTCCTCATTTTTCAAGGAAAGGAATGAGAACAATAATAATAATAACAATAACAGCAATAAAGACACAGAAACCAACAATGAGGTAGGTGTATTTTAATGTTAGAAATTTCAATACTATTTTCCATAGGAGCTGTGCAGTCTACACTTCCACCAACAGTATACCATTTTTCCTCTTTGTCCACATCATCAGCAGTACCTGTTGTTTCTGGTCGTTTACTATGAGCCATTCTCGTAAGTTTGAAGTGATAGCTCGTGATTTTGATTTGTTTTTTCCTGTTAATATGTAATGATGAACATTTTTTATATGACTCTTGGTCATCTATATATCTTCTTTGGATAAATAGCTAGCTCTTTTGCTCATTTTTTATTGGATTAATTGCTTTATTTTTGTTGAGATGTATGAGTACTTTATAGATCTTAACTATCAGATTGTTGTTGGGTGTATGTTGCACCGATATTTTTGCCCATTCTTTGGGGTGTCTTTGTTTCACTGTTAGTTTCTTTCTCTATGCAGAAGGATTTTTAGTTTGATGTCATCCTAATTGTCCACATTCTCCTTTGAAGATGAATCCACAAAGACATCACTGATGCCTATATGTCTTTACCCTATGTTTTGTTTGATGAATACATATGGTTCCGGTTCTTACATTCTATTCTTTTATCCATATTGAGTTGAGTTTTTGTGCATGATATCACATAGTGGTCTAGCTTCATTCTTTTGCATGAAGCTATCCAGGCCTCCCAAAACCATTTATTGAACAGACTTTCCTTTTTCCTGTGTATACTCTTGGGTCATTTGTTATAGATTGACTGCCCTTATAAGTCTAAGTTTATGTCTGGGCTCTCAATTCTATTCCATTGTTCTGTATGTCAGTTTTTGTTCCACATTTTAAAAATAGCTTTTTTTGAGAACTTGTTTATGTAAAAGCTTTAGAGAGATTTTAAAAATCTAAAGTTAGTGTTCTTGGGCCCTCCCTGGTGGCGCAGTGGGTTAAGCAATGCACTATGAAGCAAACTGCAGCCACTGCAGCACAAGTTTGATCCCTGCTGCCGGCTGGGGAGGTGACCCACATGGTGTAGCAGACCTCTCCTGCCTTGCCCGCTGCTCTCCTCAGCAGTGTATTTCGGTTGATCTGACTGTGCTGTTCCCCACTATGTCTGGTGGATTCTCTCACTCCCCGCACCTCTGGCCTGTACCCCCATGCTTGTATGCATAAATAAATAAATCTTTAAAAAAATAAAGTTAGTGTTCTTTTTTAAAAATTAAATTACATAAAGTTGTGTCTACCACATTCTGTTAAATCATTTTTAGATTATCACAAAATATAGAGATGTGATATTTTATTTTCTTTCAAGTCTAGATCTGATTTTAAAAAATCAAATCATTGATGAGCTGTGGTAACTAGTTTTTGAGGAGAAAACATTATTCCCACATTTCAATGACAGAGTTTCATATCTGCTCCACTATATACTCCCCATGTGACCCAATGAAGGCATTTCATGACTCTGAACTTCAGTCTTCTCCCCTAAAAAGTTGGGATAAAATTCCCTGGCCTGTCAGATAGCTTTGAATATTTAATAACTTACAGACACATACAAGTTGCACATGTATATATAAAGAAATTATTATAATTGTATTAGAATAAAGTGATTCAATATAGCATATCGTAAACAAATGTGTTGGAATATATCATCTTGGTGGGCAGTAAGCAAACAGTGTCATCAACCCTATTTGACTTTTATGTTTGAGGTTTTATTCCATCTTTTAATTGATTTAAAAATGAATTCACTCTGTAAGTCATTTGACCTCCTTAGATTCATAAGGAAATTTAACGTTGGTTGCAATAGCTGTCAAAGGTTACTTTGCAAGCTTGCAATAAATTCTGACTTAGACTTTTAGACTTGAAGTTATTTGAAGATTCAACTCAGGGTACACTAGCCTGGTCCTGATTGCAGACCCCAGGATGCTGATTGCAGTGTGGAAACCTGTGTAAAGATAAAGCCATATGTCACTGTCATTGAACTTTGGAACAATAATTGTAATTTTATACTGTTTTTATAGCTGATTGTATGTCAGGCAAAAAAAAATCTCATACATTTTTAAGCTTTCAACGTGTTCTAAATTTTACATGGACTTTCTCTTTCTGTTGTGTAAGCAGATCACTAATCATTCAGTGGGTCTCATTCTGGGTTGCAAGATGATATTTCATATTCAAGAGCTCTGCATCCTTAGATTTGACACTGTGGTGATTTTTCTTTAAATTATCCTTTGTAGCAAAGTTACAACATAAACACAATTTATGCCCTTAATGTGTACTTGTTCAATAAACAAAGCATTAGCTTGGAGACAGAAGGTCAATGCAGAAAAAAGAAATAATGATGAGAATATCCTTCCAGCAAAATTGCCACGTTGTTTTCAGTGCAGACACACAGACCTGCAGCTAAAATTCTGTTTTCCATCCCTTTCACACATATGCGAGGGTGCGTGCATACACTCAGGCACCAGGAAAGAGGTGATGCATTGTCCTGTAGGCAATCAGATGGAACAGAAGGATAGATTTGAGTTCATCAGCACAATTCCCTGAGCCCTATTCTAGATTCAGGCACTGTCACATACGTTTTTCAAACCATAGAAAGGTGGACTTTCCACTTAATGTCACTTCTCTTTTAGATAATCCTTCTTGAGATGTCACGTGAGCCTTATGACATTCATCCATCATATACAGCTCCCCATGTCATTTATTTATTTAACAATACCCCTTAACAGTCAATAAATATTCATTAAATCTCACCCCCCACAAAGTGCCAGAGTCTGTACTAGGCAATAAGGAAAATAGATCAATATCTCCCCTCCATACACACATACACACAACTTGAGACTCTATGTACTGAGCAGCAATATGCTGGTTAGGTTAGTGAAATACGGTGTCAAGAATACTAAATATCTACAGCGTTCTTTTTTTTTTTCTTAATGATTTTTTAATTCATTTTGAAATATGTAAAAATTAGGTTTTTCTTAATTTCTTATTTTCAGATAATTTTACAAATCTAAACTATATGAGCAGATAGAGGAAACTACTCAAATATCATTTTCTTTTTTAAATTTTTTAAGATTTATTGATTTATGCATATAAGAACTGGGGTATAGGCCAGATGTGTGGGGGTTGGAGGGTGAGAGGATCCACCAGAGACAGAGTGGAGAGCAGAATAGGCAGATAGAATGAAATACATTGCTGAGAGGAGCAGCTGGCAATGCAGTAGAGGTCTGCCATGCCTTGTGTGTCACCTCCCTGGCCAGAGGCAGGGATCAAACTAGACCTGCAGTGGCTGCATTTTGCTTTATACTGCCGTGCTTCGCCCATTGTGCCACCAAGTAAGGTCCCTTAAATATCATTTTCTATCAATTTTTATTAAACATTTTATTCTTTTTCCTAAATAGGGTTTTGGTTATGTCCTCCATATTTTCCTGACACCATTGCTCAAAACAGATGGTGGCAACCTGAATGTGTAACCTGAGAAAATATCCAAGGGAAACAAGGAAACAAAGCATGGTTCTAAACTAACTAGATTATATCTACTGATGTGGTGGAAATTTCTTTTCATTCCTGGGGGCCAGGTTTGTGTCTGTGTTTCTGTTTTTTTGTTGTTGTTTTCAAGATTTATTTTATTTATGCATTCAAGAGGCATGGAAGGTGAGAGGATCCACCAGAGACAGAGTGCTGAGCAGAGGCAGATCTACTGAAGTACACTGCTAGGGGAGCAGCAGGCAGGCAGGAGAGGTCTGCTGCACAATGTGGGTCCCTCCCTGACCAGGGATCAAACTCACGTTTCTGTGCAGCGCTCACAGTGCAGAGCTCAACCCAATGCACCACCGAGGAGGCCCTGTTTCTATTTTCGCATCTCTATGGGCAAGCATAAGCTTCTGGACAGAAACTGCAAATGAGGGAAGTAGACCATTGTCTTCAGTATGAGATGGATTAGATAAAATTTAAAATGAAATTTGACCTTAATTGCTCAGCTGCAACTTTCCTGATAGTATTTCCTAGGGGATATCATCCAATTATATATTTTTAATTACTTAATAGTATTTTGTGGATAATTTACAAGTACAATTTGGGGAAGATTAAAATCCCAAGATGAGGTACAATAATTTTCAGGAATAGCAGTGAATGGATGTACAGATTACCAGTGAAATCCTTCCCATTAAGAAATGCCCACTTAAGAAAGGCACACTTTAATAATTTAGGTGGTTTAGTAATTTTAATTCATTTTTTGCTGTATAAGAATATTAAGTTATTTCAATTCTTCCACACAATTTCTAAGAATATTTATTGATTGATATTGAAAACTATAATTTAACTTTTATTGACTCAAAACATATAGATAAAGGTAGACCATAACTAACAGTAAGAGGATTGTTGTTAAAATATTTGTGTTTAGAATCTTAATTTTCAAAAGTGTTGCTTATAAACTCTATGTACTTCAAAGATGATCCAAATGTTAGCTCATGTCCTCTTGTTTCCTCAATGTTTTTTGTATTTTCAAAGAATGTTGTATAAATGCCAGGAAAGTGCTTTGTTATCTTAGAAATCTCAATATAAACATAAAGTTTATAGTACTTAAGATCATATAATGAACTGTCCCTTCCATATTGCAAGCATAATCTCTTAGTCAAAGAAATTTTTGTAACTACTTTGTGAAATCCAACTTACATTTCATTTTGAGGTTACTGCTTTTGATGATTTCAAAAGGGCAAGACTTTCTATTTTTTTTCAAATTAATTCAAAATATTGCATTTATGCTACTTTCCTTGATATATATTTACAATGATAGTTTTGTTAAAATCACATCATTCTATATAATCAATCTAAATAAAGTTATTGCTCACTCATCCTTTCATATAATCTTTTTAATACCCCACAGATGTGTCTCTACTAATTCTCACCACCATCCAGAGGATATCCTTGACTAGATATTTGTGCTGGGAAGACATGGCATCTCTAATTGTAATTGTTACAGTTACAATTTGTTTCTCTGTGGCAATTTGAAATGTATTGAATTTGAAATATAGTGAATTCTGCTATAAACTTCCAACCTGGTTGGTATATTAAGAAACGATTTTTGCTTGAATGCAAAATTTGTGTTTGTTCATACACTGTATCATTCATGAGAAACAAGAGGTGAACACAGAAAACTGCCTCCTATTGAAGACATAAAATGAACACACACATGGAAACAATACACATTTAAAATATGAACCAGCTACTTCACTTCATATGTAACAACCCATGTCTATCCACCCATGTCTATCCACCCACGTGTTACAACTTTCCTTCTGACTCTCCTTCCTGTGACCCTAATTCAAATTGTTACTTTTCCTATTCCATTTTGAAAGCAAACTTAAGGTCTTTTTCCAGTTAAAGGGCTATATTTACTATAGTATTCATGTATTTCTTAAACATTTAGCAGTTCAAAGCTATTTTCATGAACCTACTAATTATTTATTATGTTACTTGCAAAGCTTTTAAGTATCATGCTCCTAACTCTATTTTCCCAATGAACCCCATGGCTGTTATTGCACTTTTTTTTTTTTTCATTTTTAGGAGTGTTTATATATGTTGTATTATTTATATTAACTTGTATTATAGTATTGTATTATAGTATATTAACTTATGACAGCAGAACTAACTTCAGTAGTATGAAATCCATATAAGTGTTAATTCATTAAGCCAAGCCATAGTACAAGTACCCTGTCAACTGAATATACTTTCGGGTCACTGAATGATAGAATACTCAATGCCTCATGCTCAGCATACTAGTTTCTCCTTTCTGACTCATGTAATATGCCCTATACTCCTTCCCAGTCAGTTTGGGACTATGTACAACTAAAGGGTGAGAGAAATCACAAATTACTTTCAAACCTGGAACTTAAAAATATCCTGTGTGATCCTCCCGCCATCTCACTGCTTCAATTGTAATTTGTCAGTTTCCAGTGATAGAATAGCTTTCTTCAGATGGAAGTGGTTTAGCATAAGAAATTGGCTATACACATGACTTAATAGCAGAGAAGTAAATGGATAATGATACAAGAGAGAGGACTGATACAACAGAGGCAGAAGATGATATTGGTGCAACATATAAGTCAGGGAACCAAGGGTGGAGTCTGGATAAAGCTGATCTTGGAGAAATCCTGAAGATGACTCCCAAAGAGAGAGATATGAACAGCAAAATCTGAGAAACTAGCACCTTCCTATACATTAGTCTTTTAACAATTCCTGACAGAAGCCAAAGGAAAAGGGATCTTCAAAAGAAAGTTGCTTGCGATGTGAAGTGGAACAGAGAACAAGTGGAGATGCTCAAAGGTGACTCTTGAAGTATCATGTCCTGCAATCTGAATTCTCCAATGAGGCAGTAGGGCTGTTCTCTGAGAGTCATCTGCATTGTGCTGGGAGTGAGACAGAAACAATTAATATGTAGATCAGTGAGGTTTTGGAGGCTACTGCAACCATAATGATATTGCACTTACATGATGGACATTTGTTTGCTTGCTTGTTACAAATATCTGTTTCTAAATGAACCTGCTTATTCTTTGGTTGTGCAGAACTCTAGACCAAACCCTTAGATTAACCCATAGATAACATAACCTTAACTAAGTCAAACAGCTGTTTCAGGAGAGGACATTACCACTTAAGTCCAATCTGTATCCTTACTTGTTCTTAGAATATTTATTCCTTTGGATCATGCATGTGAAGGCATGTAGCCCTGGAAAATATTGACAGCCATGTGTCAATAGAGCAGTGTTGTCCCGTCATAAAGCTGTAGTAAAAGAAAGGAAAGTGAAAATTAGATCTTTGATGATATCAAGCTTTCGGTCAAATAGGGTCTGTCTCTAGAATTGAAAATTGTGAGAAATCATATAGTCTTTTTATTTTTTAAGAAGAATTTTTCTTTCATTCATTCATTACTTTTTCCATTTTACATAGACAGTGAAGTTAATTAGTCCAAAAATGACAAATACCTAAATAGCTAGTATTTGTTGTGTTATAAATATATGACAACTTTATTCCCAAATAACTTGCTATTTATGAAATCTATATAACCATGATCATTGTCAGGCTTATTGCTAAATAACCAGAGATTAGAGTATTAAAATGGCCCCTTCAAGATCACAGAGACTGAAAAACAACATTCTGGAACATTCTTTTACATTCAAAGTGACTATGCTTGTTAAAAAGTAGACTATACTACCCTCCTTTCTCCCACCCTGCTGTAGCCACACTCTAATCACAAGTATATTGAAAGAGGAGGAAAAGCAGAACTATAGTAGAAGGTGTCTAAGTGTGGGTATCTGTGAAACTGCAGACTTGGCAACAGAAATGGAAGCAGTAATCATGATTTTAAAGGGTCTAGAACATACTAGGAAAATAACAAGGTAAATATTATTATAATATTACTGTATAATTTCCAATTATATAGAATAGAGGGTATAATTGCTGAGAAGAGATGAGAGATTTCTTAGTTATAATATCAGATTAGATTCTGTTTACTACTTCCAAAAAGGGATTTATGATCAGCAGCATAATTCAATCTAGGAGTCAAAGTCAGTAAAATATGGTACATTGGACAAATAATACACAGAAAGATGAGTGACCACAATGGTAATAAAAGGTGACAGTTGGTGCTGTTTTTTACTTATAAAATAGTGGTCTTTTTTTCTAACTCATTGAGTTAATAGGATACTGCTTAAGAACATCTGATAAAAATCACAGCTTGTCCTGCTTAAACAAACAGAATATACTTGTTAGTATCAATTGATAACTTACCTGAAAATATTATTCCACTGGTAATATTCACAGAAAGAAAATGAGATAAAGAACCTGACTGCCATGTTGTGTATCAGAGTATTGTAAAGATGACCAGGAAAGGGTCAGCTGTCAAAGTCAAAATGAAGTTTCAGAGCCTGAATCTAAGTTAGTGTCAGGAATCAACATACAAAAAAAAAATTATAAATAAATTGAGAGTAAGACAGGTGAAACACTAACTTAAAAACTGCCACATGAGTCAAGTATCTTAAATCCTTTATATTACTTACGTGGGACTCAAGGAAATAATCAGAAAATCAAAGAAATATCTGTTTACAAAGATGTTTTTAATGGTATTGTATATATGATCAAAGATTTTATTTTATTTTTTTAAACTTTTTTTTTTTTAAGATTTATCCATCCATGCATACAAGCACTGAGGCACAGTGCTAGAGGTGCGGGGAGGTGAGAGAATCCACCAGACAGAGCAGGGGGCAGAACAAGCAGATGCACCGAAACACACTGCTGAGGGGAGCAGCGGGCCAGGCAGGAGAGGTCTTCCTGCGCCATGCGGGCCACCTCCCCAGCCGGCAACAGGGACCAACCCGTGCTGCAGTGGCCGCGGTCCGCCTCACAGTGCGTTGTTTAACCCACTGCGCCACCAGGGAGGGCCCACGATCAAAGATTTTTAATCAGCCTAAATATTTCAAGACAGGAGAGTGTTAAAATGATTTATCATAATTTCAAATTTTTATGAATTTGAAATTATGGCACACAAAATAAGGGAAAGATGGATATTCTAGGTTAGGGTAATGTTACTGTCCATAGCATAGAAAATCAACAGATAGTAGGTTCAATAAGATAAAATTACTTTTCTCTGAGGGACTTCTCTCAGAAAACAGCCTCCCTTGTTTGGCTTGACTGAAGAATTGACGGAAGAATTTACCTAGACCTGGAATGTGTCACTTTCTTACTTAGCTGTATATGGTGGTGTTATTTTTTTGTCCTGTATTTCAGCTCTTGGAAAGGTAAAGATTACATAGTCTTGGAAACACAGTATCTCTAAGTCAGTTTTGAGAAAGTGCCATAATGTAAAGAAATAGCTCCTCATGATTACAAAAAACACTAAGCGAACAGGATTCCATTGGTAGCACAAACTCTTAACACAAGTCTTCAGTGAGATGAGAGAAGTATCTGTATCAGAAAAACAGATAACTGGGGTAACTATATTTCCAAATTCAAGTTTCTGCTTTCCACAAATTAAAAATGCTATTATTTTGGAGACATTCTAATCTTTGTAAATTAATAATAAAATTGTATTTACATGAACATTTGCAAAACAATTTCCAAGCATTTAACTGTATGCAATTCCTGTTACTATGTTAATATTTGATACACCTAGGATCCTGTTTAGCTCCATGTTGTTCATAGAATGTCTGTGAGGATAAGTGACTGGTGACCCGTGTGTTTTTTATAGTTAGGCAAAAATTAACTAGTGACCATACAGTTAATATTGTTATAATTAAAACAAAGGTATGAATGATATATTCCTTCATCTGAAGCAAATTTTTGGAGTAAATCATCAAAACACGACTGAAAAAATAAAGAAAGAGTAATAAAATAGTTTATTATAGAAAGTGAAATTGAGACAAATTATAGATAACACCATAGGCTTAGTTATTTTTCATTCCTTTTCTTCAAATTTTTTGCTATAGTGTTTGTCCTCTTTACAGCAAATCCTTAAGTGAAAATCAGTCTTTGTACAGTTTCTTCATTTTGTGAGTCCAACTCTTAAATGCACTGAACTCTTCTACTTGCATGTCCTTAAGAAGAACATTTCCTATTTTCTAATCATTAGTTGACCCTTCTCTTCATCACCAAATTCACTGTGATATAAGCAGTGAGTTAGGTACTCTCTTTTCAGTTGTCCCTTCAGGACAATAAATTAGAACCTGTAATCTAGAAAAGTCTTAACTTTTTCCTCTTTATTGTCTTTTCAGTTGTTGAGGATCTTGTGAAATTTTATTTGCTTTATGGGGTATTGGTCATGAGGTCAGTCTGCCTGGGCCCTAGTTTGCCCTCCCACCTCTGATGTGGCACCTAATTCTAACCTGTCGATGGGTCAGTTTTCTCTATAAACTAGAGAATAGAATAGCAGCTCTTTCATACTTTTGTTGTGACAATTACCTGCAAAGAGCTTATTGTATAGTTAAATACTGAAGCATTATAAATGGTATTTTTATGACAAGGAGAAGGATATATTTTTGAAATTTAAACAATGAAAAAAATGTAGGATACAGAAATCAGATTGAAGTCATGGGTTAATTTGAAGACACTTTCAGCAATATATTTTATAAGGATTTGGGCTCAATATCCAGAAAACAAAAACAAGAAATATCTGTAAATGTATAAATCTCAAAATTCTGATGTATCGAATTTGTATGTGGGTTAAGGGAGGTTTTAATCACCAGAATTCTGTACACAAAACAGAACTACAACAATTCTAAAATATTGCATTCTGACTTTATCAATAAAATTTAGCTTTAATTGCTAAATGGCTAAAACATATGTATAACTGTTTTACAGGATTATTGATATTTTTTAAATATTTTATAAAGCCCCAAGCTATTTCTTTTCAGTAAATAGTATAGTTTCTGGTGACATTTAGCTTAAATATATTAAACTGAAAGTTCATAGTGATTCCTAACTGTCTAAGAAGAAGCTACAGAAAAAAACAGTACAATTAAACTTTCTGTGGATTATCGCTCACTTCCTTGGATTCTCAAATCAGAAGAAAAATAACTCATTAGTGTGGCTAAATATTGCATGTTGTTAAATGAAATAAATCATCACTTGTGTTTGGTTGAATGCAGATGTACATCACTAGAAGAAATTTCTTGTTTAACTATATCCTAAAAAGTATATGTCTTAAAATGTTCAGTTCTGAAAAATAACTTATGAGAGCTCAATAAAGCTATATTTTTATTTTTCAGTATATGCAATGATAAAAATTTTCTCAGT
Source organism: Galemys pyrenaicus (assembly GCA_019455555.1). Classification (NCBI taxonomy): domain Eukaryota; kingdom Metazoa; phylum Chordata; class Mammalia; order Eulipotyphla; family Talpidae; genus Galemys; species Galemys pyrenaicus. Next base: position 4,725,698 of record JAGFMF010011791.1, on the reverse strand, counting down.
TTTTTATCTTCCTGTCAGGTAAAAATGTATATTATTGTCCTATCGCTTTAATTCACCCACATACTTTTCCCATGGTGTTGTCTTTCATAAGCTATTCTGAATTTAAAAAGATTTTTTTTAAAGATTTATTTATTTATGCATACAAGCACTGGGGTACAGGCCAGAGGTGTGTGTGGGGGGTGAGAGGATTCACCACAGAGAGCGGGGAGCAGAACAGGTAGATCAACGGAAGTACACTGCTGAGGGGAGCAGCGGGCACAGCAGGAGAGGGATTATTACCACCAGCCAGTAAAGAAAATGGTACTAAAATTCCTTGTCCTTCATTAACATTTCTGAGAATTAGAAATAATTATGGGAAACATATTGAGAAAAATTTTGAGCACAGATCATTTTATTTCAGAGAAAATGACGATTTATGACTCGTTTTCTCAAGTGAACCTTCTCAATACCAAAGGCATTAGCAAGCTAACATGAGAGGTTTTTAATCCCATGAATAAAAGGAGTTATCATTTATTTACTAAATAATTTTCCAAGTGCTTTAATTTAATTCTCCCAGCAGCTCTATAAATGCTGCAATATCTCGACTTCAGTGGATGAGCAAAGTGAAATACACTGAAATGAAAGTACTGACCCAGAATCACTCTGGGGGAGAAGAAGCATGTATTAGATTCAAGTTCTGCAGGTTGGCCTTTAAACTCTGGATGTTTATGTTCTGTCACCCTAAATATTCTTTATTGCATCCAAGGTGGAGTTACATTCTATATTGACTTTATGAATTTAATTCTAAGCACTGGGGTCTTAAGTGGTATTTTATGCTTCTCAATCTTTTCAAAACCAACCTCTTATTCAGCTTTGGAGTGAAGGGAGTGGAAGTAGCTAAGTCTACACCAGGCAATAATCAATCACACACATGTGATTGATTACAAATGATCTAGTATTTATACACACACATCAGCATTATTTCTCTATCGGAGGTGGTGAATATTGAGATATAAAGGAGTTATCCTGAATTTGCACTAGGATCTTCTCAAGTTGTGTTCTTGACTTGTTTGCATACTGAACAAGATGAGCTTGCCATTTCCATTGACATGCACTGATGTTCCAAATCTAGGTTCTCCATTGTGTTCTTGGTTTTTCTGTTGTTGTTTTTTTTTTCTCTTTTACAGTTTATATTTTTTCTGTTTTCATAAACTGGTAGACCCATCATATACTTTCCAAATATAAAACCAAGACAAATCTATAAATTGAGTTACTTAAATTTAAAATAATTTTCTTTTTGAAATGTCCTTTTGAGACAGTCCCATGTCGTATTATGTAATCTAACACTAGGAATGTAAAACTCAACCATTTTCACAAAACATCATCCACATTCATAAATCTGAAATGGGGCTATATAGGAATAGGCTATGGAAAGCAGGATTGTCAACATTAGATTATCCTAAGTCAACTTATAATAAGATATTGGGAATTGAAATGAGCGTGCAAAGTAAATAACATGGTAACTATCAGGGGTATACTTATTTAAATCCTTTGAAAATAATACTTTTATCCATTACAACTTGTGTTATTTTTCTTGATTATTTTCTACTCTAACTGGAAGAGCTAATTCTGTTCAGCACATCTTAGATTTGATGAAACAGGAGTGCTGAAGATTGTGGACTGAGAGCACATAAATTCTCATCAGTCTTTGAATTTTTCCTACTTCTGACATCAATGAATTACTCACATCTCACATTTACCTAAAAAACAAAAAACTAAACTAAAATTTCTTCCTTTCTCATAGCTTCTAGCAAGTTTCAAGCTAAGTGCTTACCAGTGTGTCCACCCAGATATGCGTCGATAGAGATTATGGCACACACTGAACTGAACTAAGACACAGGGGACTCATAGTGCCCCACTTCATTTCATTTTCTCTTCATAGTCATCCATTTGGTTCAGGCAGACAGTTGCCTCAGCATTTTTTAGTATGTTTCCTTATCTTTAAAGAAAAGTCTTTGTCTTCCTGTATATTGTCAACAAGATTTTCTTTTGTCTTTCCCAGCTAGTGTTTTGTACAAAATTCCATCTGAGAATATTGTTCCCCACTTTATGGGTATATAATATATATATACTCCTCCCTCTTTCTCTGGTTTACTCCACTCACATTTCAGAGCTCATTTCAAATGTGACTTCCAGCTGTGCCATGTCAGGTTCCTATTTTAGTGTTTCACAACCTTCTGGGGCCTGGACCAGTAGCATCAGCAAGACCTGGGAGCTTGTTTGACACACAGCTCTCAAACCCTGCTCAGATTCCTAGGTGTAATGGGTAAGATCCAGAAGGTAGAAATGAATTCTGGGTCTTCTTTTCTGTCTTTCAGTTATTGTTCTTAAGCATTATATTTGCTGCACTTGTATAAGGCCCAGCATAGCATGAGCACTCGGTAAGTATTTGCTGAAATTTATACACAGATGAAATCATTTTGGTTTCTTTCCATGCCCTCCTTTTATAAGTTCATTTCTCAGACAAACACGCACACACACACACGTAAAAATCATTTTTATTTTTTTAAAATGATTTATTTATTTATGCATACAAGAGCTGGGGTACAGGCCAGAGGTACAGAGATGTGGGAGGTGAGTTCACCAGAGACAGAGTGGGGAGAAGAACAGGCAGATTGATTGAAATATACAGCTGAGGGGAGCAGCGGGCAAGGCAGGAGAGGTCTGCTGTGCCATGTGGGTCACCTCCCTGACCAAGGATCAAACTCGCACTTCAGTGGCTGCAAATGCTTCATAGTGCTACAACTAAAGTTCTTGTGCCACTAGGGAGACACAAGAAATGAAAGTACTGACCCAGAATCACTCAGGGAGAGAAGAGGGTGCCACTAGGGAGGCACCCTCAATAAAAACTACTAATGAAGTGAAAATACTCTGCATTTCAAAGAGAAAATAAAGACTATACACACCAACCTTGATATAATATTCTGTTCTTAAAACTTAGTTATTTAACTGTGTCAATGGCTACATAAATATAGACTGTGTTTGAATATTCAGGGCATTATGAAAAACTGTTTGAGTGGGAATGAGATCATTCATGTTATTCTACTTCGTACCTTATTGTGTTCCCTATTTAAAAATAGCCTTACACATAATTGTGGCTTCCTAAACAAACTGGACCATATTGAAAATATGGATATGACTGAAATATGTGTTGATGGAAGGAAATAAATATGTGTGGCATAACACAGGCTCCAATGCCAAGAAGTCATCCAGTGAGGGGTTCAGTCACCTTATTTTTAACAATTAAGATTAAGAAATAGTGTTAATTCTAATATTATTTTCATTTATCTTTAAATAGTTCCTCTTATTTACATTCTTTTAAACCACACTGAACTCTTTGACTCATTCACTTTATTCTTAGCTAAGCTGATAAGTCTTTTATTATTTTATATAAAACTAACTATAATTCTCTGTAGCCACTCTTGATAGTTATCTCTTATTAATTAAATGGGTATTAATTAAATGGATAGCATTTACATTTTAAATTACTATGGAAGGATTTTTGATGATACTGGTCTTAATGCCCTGGAAGAATAAAGACACTTAAAAGAAGTAGAAGGTCATTACCATCTTATTTGTTTTTTAAATGCTAATGAGAACCATAGAAACTAACAGAATATTAATGAGGAATTTTTCAATTTGAAAGTCTGCATGAAAGTACTATAATAATATGCATTCAAATGCTTTCACAAGTACATACAGAGACCAAGGCTCCCAGAGAACAATATTGTCCCATTCAAAATACATAGTAAAAATAAAATGTATTTGCAAATGAAGATTTTCAGTTTGCCATTAAGGTCTCTTTTGTACAGATAAATATCATGAAATACTAAGACATCATAAATACGAACCTTTTTTATACTGTTCTTTTAAGTTGACCTAAATATGCGAGTAATTTTTTTTGGTCACTTATAAATTCAGTTTTGGGGGAAAAATTATTTTCTCAGCAAAATATTGCTTATTTAAAAACATTTTATCCAGATAAAATAGATTAATAAATTGAGATCAGATTTCAAAATTGTATTGAAATAGATGATTGGAACATGAAAGGAATCCTATTTGAGTGTCAGTCACTTAAAACGTCAACATTTACTTGAGACTGAATTAATTACCCTTTGATACATCTCCTTCTGTTTATATGCCTTCCTCTATTTTCCAACAGAATGACACACATAATTTGTTCATAAAATATAATGATCTCTACAAGTTCTTAATTTCCTCTCTCCCTCTGTCCAGTTTGTGCCCTTTGTTCTTATATCTTCTCCCCCATCTCTTTCACAGTTTTGTGACATTGAAATATTCTAGCCCTCTTTGGACACAGAGCATTTGCTAAAAATCAGTTTGCTTTTGGAAATTGGTCTGAACCAAAGCGATCTTTTTTTTGTTTTTCCCCCAATTGACCTGGAACTACTGTGTGTGTGTGTGTGTGTGTGTGTATGTGTAAGAACTGGGGTGCAGGTCAGAGGTCTTGGGGGGCAGAGGATTCACCAGAGACAGAGTGGAGAGCAGAAGAGGTGGATAAACTGAAATACCCTGCTGAGGGGAGCAGTGGAAGAGGCAAGAGAGGTCTGTTGTGTCATTTATGGGTAAACTCCATGGCAGGGATTGAACTCAGGCCAGAGCAGTGACAATACTGAGATTTATTCCATAGGCCAACAGGGAGACCTCTGGAACTATTTCTGTTTATAAAAGAAACCTCTTAAATTTTTCACCAGTATCATAAATTCAACATGTGCAGCTGTAACAACCATATCCTCCTAACATAAGATTTTATTGTAACATGTTCTTTATTGACTGGTGGTGTGATATTTCATTTATTCTTCCCATTATCTGCACTGCAAATCCAATATTAATTATTATATTAATTTTATAATGATTAATCCCATTATCTGCTTACATATTTTAAGCTTCCGATATTTAAAGATCAAAACAGTTTACCTTTTTTTAATGAAAACATATAATGATTTAAATTTTAGTGCAGCATTCTATTCATGTATACCATTGAAGCTTAATCACTGTAATTGAAATCTAATGATAAAAATCATATAAAAACTGCCAGGTGTCTTTCATTTTTCCATACTACAAAGAATAACATTGAGCTCATAGCCACTATAGAGTGACTAATCAATAATTTTAGGAAATTAGTATATAATTCCTTTTAGTTATTTGATACATTATTTAAACAAAATACTTTTAATTTAGGAAGCAAAAATGAATCTATCAAAAGAGCCTAGAAAAACTGCAACTATTTATTATAGTTCATATAATTTTATAATGTAGTATTTCATACTTCAAAACATACAAGGGATTATATTTTAATAAAAAATAAACAAATTATTTCTACAAATATGTCTGATAGGTCAATAATGTAGTTGTAAAGCTTTTTTTTTTAAGTGTTTATCCTTATAACAGTGTGGATCATTCATTTACAGAAACATTCATATAATTATTATCATGATTTTTATTGTCTAACCTGTGAAAATCTTCTTGCTTGTGTCTGTTTTTTCAAAATATCAGTGAATACTATTTCAAAAATTTACATGCACATCTATGTTCATAGCACCACTGGTCACAATATACAAATCACAGAAACAACCTGAGTGTTACTGATGATGTCTGGATAGGAGTTGTGCTGTGTATATGCAAGGAAATACTATTCAGCTGTTAAAAAGGAGACCAAATCTTCCCTTTTATGACAACATGGAGGGAACTTGAGGTCATTATGTTAAGTTTAATAGAAAAATGAAGACAGGCACTAGATTATTTTATTCATACATGGAATATAGGCAAACAAATTAAATGAACTAACAAAATACAGCAAGTAACTATTAGACTCTGAGAAAAATATGATGGTTACCAGAGGGGTAAGAGAAAGAGGAAAAGGAATGGGTAGAGATGGTAAGTTTGACAAAGGAGAATGATGCTGGAACTTGAGTGGTCGAGACAGTGTAGTATATGTGCACATCAAGGAATGAAGTTGTACTCCTGAAGCTTGTACAGTATTCTAAGAACTGGTACATCAATAAAAATGAATCAATAAAATTACCTGTAGATACTAGTAAAGAACTGTTTATGAATATCCAACTATGTCAACCATTCTTCACATGGATATAGAAATATAACTTATATGATCCTTACCCTTAAGGAAAATTACAGAAATTCTTATTACTTAGTTTCAAGAACTCTAAAGTAGGGTCAATGGTACCAACCTCAGGTTTATTTAGAAGTTAACTAGTTTAATGGACTGCAGGGCACTGCATTGCATGTTAAGCATTAGCTGTCTTTGATAAATGTTTGTTTACTTCAAAACAACTTGAGATGGCATAAATGTCTTTGAAACTTTGGAGAAGAGACTCACTTTAAACAATTTTTTTTCATTGTTTAAAGAAAGAAAAATTTTCTTAGGGAGAAAAGAAACAAAATCTAAACAAATATTTAATTAGACATTCTAAGTTTCTTTGTGTATACATTGGACAGATTTTGAAATATAAGCAGTTTATATATATATATATATATATCTAGGTTTGCTATTTCACATTATTTTGTATTCCTTCAGATACAGTTTTTCTACCTAAATTGAATTTTTATTCAATGAACTTAGAATTTCTGTCAATTTTGCATAATATATACATTTGACCAGCTTTCTACCTATGGCAGCATATTAATCATAAATACAATAATAAACTTTACAGAATGAATGAAAATTCTAAAGTTCTTCTAAATGCTCATAAAAATTTTTTACTGAATTTCACACTAACTTTCCCATAAGAAAATTTGATCATGTGAGATCAATTTAGAATATTTTTGAAACACCTAAGTATTAATATTTTCTGGAATAAATTTGATTATTTGTTTGAAAGTTGTATAGTTAGCTTATGTGTCATGTCCTTCTGCTGTCCTTCTCAGATGTTAATGTGTTTCTTTACAATTCTACTGCACTCCATCATTTATTCCATTTTGTTGTGTAGGCCCATACAATTCTCAACATGCTTTTTATAGAGTTGCCAGGAAATAAATTTGTTAATATAGAGATTATAAATATTATTTTTAAATTTCTAATATATTTATCTTATGCAAAGTTAAGGTAATGTAGATTCTACCTATTTTTTAGTTTTTAATTTTTTTATTCAATGATAAAGAAAATTCTCTAAGAAACAATTTTAATTTTTTTAAAGATTTATTTATTTATGCATACAAGCACTGGGGTACAGGCCAGAGGTGTGGGGGTGGGGTGAGAGGATTCACCACAGAGAGCGGGGAGCAGAAGAGGCAGACCAACTGAAGTACACTGCTGAGGGGATCAGCGGGCACAGCAGGAGAGGTCTGCTGCACCATGTGGGTCCCCTCCCTGGCCGGCAGCAGGGATCAAACTCGTGCTGCAGTGGCTGCAGTTTGCTTCATAGTGCATTGCTTAGCCCACTGTGCCACCAGGGAGGCCCAAAAATTTTAATTTTGAAAGAATGTCAATTCTGAAAATATTTCAAGTGAGATATTAATAAAGGTATTGAATGTAAATAAGATAAAAAGTTGTTCACTGGTTAAATAAATTAATAATTAAAGTTAAACAAAGTTGAGCATCATTCAGTGCAGGGCTTATCAGTGCCTTTAGCATGTAATACAAAGTGAAGTGATCCCTAGGGAGATATGGTAGTTTATTGACTCAGTTGCATTTGAGTCATTAAATGATGGTCTCTTACTTTCCTTCAGTAGTTATCACTTAGGATTTGCTTTCTCCTAAATTAATTTGCAAAGTTCTGACAGAATTGTAAAATTATTCCCAAGCCCACTCTAGCAGGTTAAGAGTTTAAGTGTAGGTTTACAACCACTCAAAAATCAAATGAATCCGTGAATCAGTGTCCTGTATTTAAAAATATTTCATTCTTCTTATAGAAATTGAAGGTATAGCACATGATCAGATCTGTACTTATTTGTAAATATTAGTTAACATCAGTGTTTCACATATCAGATTGTACTGGAAACAGAAAAGATAAAACTGGATAATAATTTTGCAAGGTGATAGAACCATTGTATTCCCTCACTGAGAGGTTTTTGACTGCTAAAATTCTATCACTGTTTGAAAGGTTCCAAAATTGCCCAAATGCCCATTAGCAATATAAAAGGAAATATTTTTGAAAGCATTAATTTTGTCAGTTTTAATGCACAGTTGCATTAGTGTAATATTTAAATATCTGCGGAAAACATGACAAAACTATTAGATAAATACTTTCATGTAATTTCCAGCTTCTTGAAGTTTTAGATGACCTTTTCTCATAAATGTTACAACATAATAGTGAATTAAATTAGATACATTCATTCTCCTAAATTTTTTCATGAACTTTCCCAAGTTGTCTTTGTTCATTTTGTATTGTTCTAAAATTATATCAGCTCCATAAGCCTACCTTTTTATTATTCTCACAAGCAAAATATTTTATTTGTTATGGAAATGAAAGCATAGATGCAGTTTGCTATGATTTTAAATACAGCTATACATTTCCCCCTGTGCATTTTGCATTAATTTCACACACTATATATGTCATGGTAAAACAAAAACTCATAATTAATGCATGGATAGAAAAAATAGGACAGATACAGTGTTGTATGGCTTACAGTTCATCACACTGTTATGAATTATATAGGAGAATTAGAATGGAGAGTGGAGAAAAGACATTTTAAGTATTTTATAAAACAGGAGAGGAGACCCCAAGCTTCTAAAACTAAAATATGAAGATAATACAAGCTGTGCAATTATGTACTTTTCAGATGAAAAACTACATATCTATGACATAGAAGCATAAAGTCTCAGCAAGAATTCTTGTAAGGTGATATTTACCTCTATCATACACAGTCAGAAATAGCCCGCTGGGAGACTAGATGATCCATTTGTTCTTTTCTTCCTCAAAATATCTGTGTGGCATTTCATCAGCGTCACTGTTCATATGGGTAGCATATGTTAGCTCGAAATAAATGCCAGCAAATCAAGATAAATTCTAAAGACATAATGACTTCTCAATATCTTAGGTAGGCACTCATATTTTCATGTTTAAAGGGACAACTGAATTTTAAAAGAAAGTGCATTCTGTATGTGATTTAAAACATCTGCAAATGTGCATTATGTAAAAAACAGTCAAGACATTGAAATGTATTAAAAGTCATTGTATTAATATACATTGAAAAAGATAAGAAAGATTAGTCATTGCATTTAAGTAGAACTTCTGGATTTACAGTCACCCTGTGATCATAGGAGTCTCAACAAAATGAGCCTTAATTTGAATTGATTTGCTTATCATGGGTGATTTTGTTTGAAGTAAATCAAATGGGTAACATATCTCCCCTCTAGATTTGGGTTTCTCATAAACCCACAGTTTAAATCCAGCTTCTGAAAAGGGGTGGGGAGACAGTGGGGTGGTCAAACTTTAGATCATCCTAAAACTCTAGGACTAATTATAGGAGATCCCATCATTATTTGCTGTTGGATCTGACCTCTCTCATTTGCTCCTTCTTTGTTATTTGTATTTTAAAACTACCTATAAGAACTGATGTATAGATTAATAAATGCGCTATTAGCATTCTTGTGGAAATTGTGACATTTGAAACCACTAACAAATTTCAAATTAGTGTTTATCCATGTTCAAATAATAGTAAATGTTGAGGCCTCCCTGGTGGCGCAATGGGTTAAGCAACTCCTTATGAGTCAAACTGCAGCCACTGCAGCGTGAGTTTGATCCCTGCCTAAGGCTAGGGAGGAGACCAACAGGGCACAGCAGACCTCTCCTGCCTCGTCCTCTGCTCCCTTCAGCAGTGTATTTCAGTCAATCTGCCTGTTCTGCTCCCCACTCTGTTTCTGGTGAATCCTCTCACCTCCAGTGCCTCTGGCCTATACCCCAGCTCTTGTGTGCATAAATAAATAAATCTTTAAATAAAAGAAAGAATAAGAGTAAATGTTAACATTTTAATTTGATGTTGTTATATAAATCTCAAATGATATTGACTGTGAACAGTTTAGGAAATAGCACGTTTGATAAGGAATAAGACTATAGGTATGGAACTGGAATCTGATGCTTTTCAAAAGTGTTTAAATATTTGGAATTGGTTCTTAAGGGACAGCTCATGATACCGATAGAACTGGCATGTATTTCAAGATTTCTTTATTCTCTACTTTTTTAATATTAGACGCAAGATGATAATGCAACTATTTTAATAGTTACTTGTTTTCAAGAATTTTGATCCAAAATCATGCCCTAGAGATTCAGGTTTTTTTAAAGATTTATTCATTTATGCATACAAGAGCTGGGGTACAGGCCAGAGGTGCTAGGGGTGAGAGGATTCGCCAGAGACAGAGTGGGGAACAGAACAGGCAGATCAACTGAAATACATTGCTGAGGGGAGCAGTGGACAAGACAGGAGAGGTCTACTGTGCCATGTGGGTCAGCTCCCTGACTGGGGGTTGAACTTATGCTGCAGTGACTGCAGATAACTTCATAGTGCTGAGCTTAGCCCCTTGTGTCAACTGGGAAGCCCAATAATCAGTTTTTACTATAAATATTTTAACCAGGCACTGAGATAAGGCCTCTTTTTTTCCCCTAAGATTTTCTGATAGTGTCAACATCTAACAGGGTCCTCCCGGGAAAGGGGGAAGTTCCAGAATCCCCGTTCTTCCCTAAGTGGGTGGAGCTGAGGAGGGAAAGAAGATTCTGCAGAGAAAGGACAGAAGGAAGGGAGAAAGAAGGAAGCAGGATGGAGAGCAGCAAGGAGACCTGGAGGAGGCACGTGGAGGAACATATAAAGAAACTGCGCTTGCTTTTTAGTCTTGAACTGGTTGGAACAGTTTTGGGTGAGACCTGTGGGGAGCTTAATAATGGCAGCTTTCATCTTAATTTTAATTTTGCTCTTTTCCTCCCAGATTTGTCTGACTCTTTCTAACCCTTTTCTAGAAGTCTCTACTGAAAGGTTCTTTAGACATGTGGAAGGGTTTTGGGCCTTGCTTTGGGCCAAGCCTATTTGGCTAAACTATTACCCTCAAAAAAAATAGGTAACTTTAAATGCTTAACTTAGTAACTATGTTCTTTGTCCTTTCTGTATTATACCCTAATTGTATTAAAGTTCCTTTCCATTAAAGGCCTTATATGTTTGTTTAATGCAGCAAATGGCAAAACCCATTCAGAGAGGGCAAGTTTGGGGGTTCTGGGGTGCTCCTCTCCCTGCCCTATAACAGTTCCTCTTTTTTTTAAATTATTGATAGCATTTAGAAAAACAGTTTGATTTGACTTAAAAATATTAACTTGATTTTATGAAAGACTAATAATAATATCTTTTGGAAGTTCATGATTATCAAATAAATGCATTGAGAAAAAAAACATACTCAAACTCAGTACTATTTATTCTCAGCAATTGTGTAATTAAATATATCAATATCTCCCACCATGAGTGCTTCCTTTATGCCAATCAGTTCATAGAGAATTCACATATTTATACATATCTGAGTACTTAAAAGTACACAAATGCTGTTATGCCTCTGATAGCTTTGGATCTTACTAGGAACTAGTTTTATTAAAGAAAATTGCCCATAGACAAAGAGGAATCATGTTCAATACAGATTTTAAATCGTTTCACTCCAGAGCTCATATTATTGTAATTCACCCCTTAGATTGTGAGGTGTGAAGCCTGTCATCATTTGGTGGAAAGGAATTTTTTAATTTACTATCACACATATAAAAGTGACCATACCTGCTACAACCAATGCAAATATAGATGATAAATTTTAGTACAAGAAAAGTGAATAAAGCAACAACAGTGAAATAATTTTGATGCCAGAGAAAAATCATATATGGGTTTAGAAATATTTGCAATAGTAGCTTCAATTTTGAGCAAAGGGGATGTTCTAGTTATCAAATTGACTAATTCTGGAAACAAAACATTCACAGTTCTTTCCAGTGACCTTTACCTATGGTAGGGCTCTTACACTAATGAGAAGGCTCTTAATGGGCAGGAGCTCTTCCTGCTCAAGATCTCAGCTGAAGGCACATGGTCCCTTAGGGCAAACTGCAGACTTTCCTTTAAGAATAAGAAAGGACAAATCCTGCTGAGGAAATTACTATTCCTACTTAGTCCAAGATCCTTGAGCTTCCCTGAGTGAGGAGAATAAGTAATGATTTCAGGTTGTTTCAAAGCACAATTTTTTTGCAGGTAGAGATGTTTTATTGAAATGAAGATTTTGTTTTTCAGTTGCGGGGGGGGGGGGGGGGGGGGGGGGGGTGCGGAGGAGCATTTAAAGCTGATTTAGTAAAACTAAAAATGCATCTTTTAGATCTTTTATTTTCAACTTCATAATATTTAGACTTTTTCAGACACCATAGATTATCATTATTATCACATTGCTAAGCATGCTTTTAAAACTATTTACTAATATTATTTTTTGCTAATTAGAAATTCATTATAAATTTGTGAGACTGATGCGCTACCTACTGCGCTAACGAGGCAACTTTATTATAAATTTGAAACAGCATCTTAAAGACAATATGATTTTTAAATGGCTCATGGTGAACTACCTAGTAGGCTCCACCATTTGATTCTTATTTTCTACTTTCCCAGTCTCTCCCCATTTTCCAGACATGCAGTTGATGAGTTGGTGGTCTGGATAGTTGAGATAGAAATGAGTCAATTTGGCAATATCTCAAACAGCTGGAGAAGACAGGCTCACTCTGGCATAAGCTATCACTTCCCCCTCAGGAGAAATCACAGGCCAAAAAGTTCTCATTTGGTTCTGAGCTTTCTTGCCCTAGAAATGACTGATTCAAATAAAGTCAACTGTTTCTCAACCTCCACAATACATTCAAACTGAAACTTATTTTTTCTTATGTTCGGTGTTGTACTGGAACTTCTACCCTAGAAACCAGAATTTCCACACTATTCTCTCTTATAAAAGCTGACTTTTAATTCTCCAGGACCTCCCTGATAGTGGCCAATAGGGACCAGTTTATAGACCTTTCCAGGATCCACAGCTATGTCCTGGTATATAGATGGATGAGAATCCTCCAGAGCCGTGGCATTGGGCACTGGTTCACACTCCCACAAGGTCATGTTGGCCCTGATGGATCATTACTGTTTTTGGTGGTGTTGAATGAAGTACTGAGGGAGAAGTCTCATGAAGCAACACTGCTGTTACCACTACAGTACCTATTTTTCATGAAGACATTTAGATTTCTATTTGGGACCTCACCTAGCATGCAGAACTCCAGTATTTTACAAGATGAAATTCCATTTGTTATCCTCTGTGAAAATGTCAAAAGAGTGCTCAGCATACACACATACAAACCTCTCAACAGAAATTCAGTCATTTTATAATATTTTTTTCATTTAAATCTTTGTTTTCTTCTTTGGTAACCTTTGTTTACTTCCACCTGAACTTTCTTTTTTAAGATTTATTTTTGTTTATGCATACAAAAACTGAGGCATAGGCCAGAGATGCAGGGGAGTGAGAGGATTCACCAGAAACAGAGTGGGGAACAGAACAGGTGGATATACTGAAACACACTGTTGAGGGGACCAGTGGGAAAGACAGGAGAGGTCTACTGCACCATGTGGCTTAGCTCTCTGGCCAGAGATTGAACTCAGACACTCAGACCTCAGTGGTTGCATTAGCTTGATAGTGCTAAGACTTGAACCCATGTGCCACCAGGCAGACCCTCCTCCTGACATTTTTTATAGCTCTTTGCCTTTTAAAAATTCTAATTTAGTTGGAGAAATTTTCTTGAATTCCTCTGCATATCTATACTACCTGAAGAGAGGAAAAGAGATATATTACTATACCCACCATGATCTTACAGTGAGACATAGTAGAATTTATTTAAATCATCCATCTCAGTTGTTTGTAAATAATCTCAGTTTGAATTTAAAATATCTCCTCTATTATGAAATTGTATTTTAAAGTAAAAGGTATAGGTGGATTTAAAATGTAGATTCTGAATGCATTCAGTTCAGTTAAAGAAAGAATAAGCAAGGCCTCTCTGGTGGGGTAAGGGGTTAAGTAAAGCACTATGAAGCTACCCACAGCCACTGCAGAATGAGTTTGATCCCCAGCCAGGGAGCTGACTCACATTGTGCAGCAGACCTCTCCTGTCTCAACTGCTGCCCCCTCAGCAGTGCATTTCAGTCTATCTGCTTGTTCTGTTCTCCCACTCTATCTCTGGTGAATCCTGTCACCCACCACATCTCTGGCCTGTACCCCAGTTCTTCTATGCATAAATAAAATAAATCTTTAAAAAAAAAGAAAGAAAAAATAGGCACATGATTATGACTAGTTTGGAGGATAGAGAAAATAAAATGGACCTGATATTCTGCCAGTAATTCCAATTGAAATGTTTAAAGAGTTCTTTTATATATTACTATAATATATAAGTTACTCAAAAGTAAATTTTCTGTCTACTTGTTATGGAAGGTAACTCTAAGGGAAATTACATTAACGTTGGTCATGCTTGAGCATAGTTCACAACTAGAATTTCAATTACTAAGGACTTTCCCCTGGTGAGCCAGGAGGAATCTGTTAAAAAAAGTGAGTAGACTAAATGTATCTCCTCCTCCTGTTTCCTGTATGTATGGTAAGAATCAATTTGCTTTCATCTTAATCCCAAGTAGAAGGAGCAATTGACTTTGGGGAAATGCTGTAAAATTTATTGCTGACAGCATGTTAGAGAGTACTTTCTAAGGATGACAGAACACACAAATTGATTTTGCTTCCAGCGACATCAAGGTAACGGATTTTTTCAATCACATAGTATAGCTCTGGGGTTTGTTGTCACCTTTCTCTGCAGTTTGAAAGGTTTATATTAAATATGTGGGAAGATAATTTGAGAGGAAATCTCTAGGCTGGTGCTTAATTAGTATGATGCATGCACCTGCCATTGCTGATACATAGATGATATACAAATTTTGTTTCCTAATACCTGAGAAAGAAAATGTTGACTTAAGCAAGGTGACAGAATTTAAACATTAACACATATATTAATGAAAATGTATGGAAAATGGAGAAGGGGGCATAGAATATGACAGAAGGAGTCAGAAAGTGGAGCTGCTACTTTGAGCAAAAAATTGCTTCAAATAGAAATGGGAAAATGTGATCTTTGAAATGAAAATTAAGAGACAAGTACAATGGAAAAAGTAATGTGTTTATTCCATATGTGTTAATTAAAATCAAACTTAAGACATAATTTAGAGAGGTATATGCACAAGTGTCAACATTTACAGTAAGCAAAAACAGTTATCAAATTTATTAATTGTGAAAGATTATTGTAAATAGAATTCTTGAGTAAATAATTTTTGTAACTTGGAGTGTATGTGTAAATATTTAGGATCATTTGTATACTTATGCCAGTATTATGCATATATAGGTATACATACACCTATATGTGTTATGTGAGTATTGTACTAACTTATTACTATTATTATACACTGCAATCTATACATATATGCACATGCAGTTATACATTCACATATACATAGAATCAATCTCATATATGCCTATATAATTTACACATTATTAAGTACTTTCAAATAGTTTTATAGGCAGGATTTCTTTATTTTTAGTACCATAGTACAATAGATGTTTAGTCACTTCTTTCCCTCTCTACTCTTACCCCTGCCCCCACTAGTATTCACAGGAATCAAAATCAGGATCAAAACATTTATGATCTACAGTTAAAGGATTTTGCAACAGGTTGGAAATAGCCCTATCCTGTTGTCGCAAAGTTTCCACAGAAAGCTCTAGAGAAATGCGGAGGAAAAAGAAATGGTGCCTATCTCATGACCCTTTAGTGAGAAGTGGGAGATGCCTGTAGATTATTCCATAAGGAGTGACTCAGTTGCCATTTGGGTAACATTAACCTGTTACACACCTGCCTCCTTTATGAGAGGTGATACATTTTTATTTTTATTTTTCTGGTCTCTAAATGAGGAAAATGATATTCTGAGAGGTTAAGTAAATTTGCAGAGAAAAACAAGAACAGGACAAAGCTCTAACCCTATACAACCTGATTCTGAAGTTCTTGCTATTGACTTGTAGGCTTTACAAACTTTTCCTGATAACCTGCAATTCCTGTTTTTGTTAAATCTGCTTATCATAGACATTTCGCCTTCAAATAAAAACAGAAATGTAGGTTGATTGATACTTATAGTTTAGTTCCTAGGTTTGCTCAAGGAGCTTCTCATCATAGCTTAGAGAAATGGGAATGTTAATGAAACTCACAGAATTCTGTTTAGGGGAATTATTTCCTATCTCTGGAAAAAGTCTTCTTATTGCTTCTTAGCAGCTTCTTGTGCTAATGCTCGCTCTACATAGGTATGTGAGTTATGCTACATGTGCATTGGTGTGTGACTTATGCTCGTCTCTCAGCAGAGACAATGCTGACACTGAGAATCAGGTTTTGACACATTTTTACAGCTACACATTTATTAAGCTATGATAAAATAAATTTTAAGCAATTCTGTTGAAAGGTTTTCTGTGTTTTTTATCTGTAAGTAATTTTTTGGTAACTTCATTCCAACAATAACTCATAGAAAACATTTTTCTTGATTTATTTATTGTTTCTATGTTGACTTGGGAGGCACATAATATAGGAATAAATAAAAAGGATTACATGTACATCAGTGTTAATTTTTAGTTATTCATAGTTTGGAGACTGTTTTGTTTTACAGGTACAAATATATTGGGAAGCAAGGATTCTATATGATTATCCAAAGATTTGTATGCAGCTGCTTTAGTGCAGCAGACATCTCCTGACTTGCCCGCTGCTCTCCTCTATAGTGTATTTCAGTCAATCTGCCTTTTCTGTTTCTCACTCTGTCTCTGGTGAATCCTCTCACCCCCACACCTCTGGTCTGTACCCCAGTTCTTGTATGCATAAATAAATAAATATTTTAAAATATTATATGTAAGACATTTAATTGAGATAAGTTTGGATCTAGGTCCAGAATCTAAGACTCCATCCCAATGAATTGTTTGATATTTCTGTTCTCAGTTATTTTTAAAACACATCACATCTTCCTTCTCTACTTGAATAGTTCTATTTCTGAGTATTTTGAGTTTTCAGAGATGTTCAGTTACAAATGTACCTAAGTCATCCATTAGGAGATTTTTGATTTCTCAAACTGACAAATGAAACTAGGATTTTCAAAAATGATGGATGGACCCCTCCATCTCTTCTATTGTGTATCACCATCAACACAGAACTAGTAAAAGAAAAAGCAGTGGCAGAACAAATGTTAAGTGATCCATGTAAGGCTTGGCTGAGTTGACTGAAGTTTTCAGGTACACCTATACCCAGTTCACTGGCCCTGTACAGAGGAGAGGGATGCTTCTACATTACTTCTACCTACATGGGGTGCAACTCTAAGCCCCACTAAAAAGCTATCATTAAATTATATCAGTATCTAATAGCCTAAGAGTCTCAAAACTTTGTATGTCTTGTATTTAATGTGGGAATATTCAGTGAGAGCCGTACTCCTCTATCCTTATCTTTTGAGGCTACACATTTCAGGGAGGTGGGTTATAAATGTGCCAACATCAGCAATTTATCTTGAAATTAGAAAAATACGACTGTCAATTTCTTTTAGTTTTTTTTTAATAGTTAAGATAGTACTTAATATTTTTTCCTAGATATTTCATTTTTTTTCCAGTGTTTACTTTCTTTTCTCAGGTGTAGTCCCCATAGAATTACCATCACCAACTAACCTGTGCACCATCACCATAGTCTCTTGTACTCCTCCTGCCACTGTCTTAATTCTTCTTCCTCCCCCACCCCTGCAGAATATCTCTGATTTATAGTTGTCTGTTTATTTTTGTTTTGTTGTGTTGTGTTTTATTGTTATTATTTATTTTTCCTTGATCCTTTATTTGTTTCAAGTATATTTCTCCTGTAAGTGAAACCATCCGGTATTTTTCTTTTTCTTCTGACTTGTTTCATTGAGCATAATCTTTTCTAGCTCCAACCATGTTGCTGTGAATGGCATTAGTTTATCTTTTTTGGTTGCTGAATAATATTGCATTGTTTATGTATACCACATCTTCTTAATCCAGTCCTCTATTTTGGAGCATTTGGGTTGTTTCCAAGTCTTAATTATTATAAATAGTGCTGCAGTAAACATAGGAGTGCAGGTATCCTTCTGAATTGAAATTTTGTGTCCTTTGGGTAGATCCCTAGGAGTGGAATTGCTAGGTCATAAAATAGTTCCATTTTTTGTAGTCTGAGAAACCTCCATATGAGGTTTCTCATATGTAGTATGAGAAACCTCCTATGCTTTCCATAGTGGATGGGCCAGTTTGCATTCCCACCAGTAGTAAAGGAGAGCTTCCTTTTTCATCACGTCCATACCAACATTTGTTATTGCTAGTTTTTTTAATATGTGACATTCTTACTGGTATAAGATAGTAACCCATTGTGATTTTGATCTGCATTTCCCTGATAATGAGGGATGTTGAACATTGTTTTTCATATATTTGTTGGCCATTTGCACTTCCTCTCTGGAGAAGTATCTTTTAAGTTCTTCTGTACACTTTTTTACTTAATTGTTTACTTTGTTTTTATTGAGTCATGTGAGCTCTTTGTGATCCATCCTTTATCAGTAGTATGAAGTGTAAAAATCTTTTCCCAATCAATATGATATATCTCTCTTTTGGTTAATGTCTTTTTTGCTGCACAGAAGCTTTTTAGTTTGATGTAATCCCAGCTGTTTATCTTTTCCTTCAATTTCTTTACTTTGGTGGATGAATGTTTAAAGATGTTACTGAATATATGTCTTATAGTGTTTTACCTATGTTTTCTTCTATATATTTTATGGTTCTGAACCAACAGCATTATTGGTCTAACCATTATCTCCCAATTAGAAATTTCCCTTGTTCCCCTTAGCCTCACTCATCTTTTTCTCATCCTCCCCCTATTCTATCTGTAGACATCACTTGTGTTATGTTATCATTTGGGAAAGTTTTGTTGATATTTATAAGCTCCTAAAATCAGTAACTTTTATCAGCTGCTCTACTTTATTCTCTGATTTTTTTATTCTTTTGTATGAGAAAGCTTCAGCTTGTCTCCACATCATTAGTTGATTTGAAATTTTATTCTAAATGTTTAATTTAATTTAAATTCAGTAAGGAATTTTGTGTTTGATGAATGCATTTTCCCCATACTAATCATACTTTCATTTATACTAGTCTTGTCTATCTCAGTAAATGCTCTGTCTCATTCGTCTGGTTGCTAAGGCCCACAAAAAAGAAAGAAAGAAAAGAACAACAAAACAAGCAGACAAAATGTCCTCCTGAGTTTTCCCTTCTTTATACCTGATAACCAACCCATCATCAATGCTGCATTCAATATAAATTCTGAATCCAGTCACTTCATTTCACTTCTATTTCTAATATATCAGAAGGAGACACTATCACTTTACATAGCAGATCTCAGTGTCATTTTATCACATCTCTCTGATTCTATTCTTGCTCCTATATATATCAAATTCTTCACAAAACATCAATTGAAATATTTTTATTTACAAAGTCATATTAAAATTAATAGATGGTATCAGTGCTAACATTCTTTTTTTTTTTCTCTTTTTATTCTAATGTGTGTATGCCCCGTACTTGTCCTTTAGAGTCTCAGGAGAAGTGGAACGCATCCTGACCTTGTGGAGAGACTTAGCATTGAGGATTATGTGGTTAAAAAGTATAAATGGCAGATGTGGGTCAGTTCCAACAACAGTACATCATTCTCCCCTGTCCTTCCCTTCTACCTTGGGGTAAAATCTTTCAGCATGGTTCTTAGAATGAAAGTGCCTAGAGCAGAGCCAGAGCTGACCTGTAGTCATAGATGTATAATATGAGCATGAAATAACACTATTTAGGGCCTCCCTGTTGGCCTAGGGGTTAAGATTCAGTGTATTCACCACTATGGCCCAAGTTAGATCCCAGCCAAAAAGTTAACACAAATGGCCCAACAGAACTCTTCTGGCTTGCCCACTGTTCTACTCAGCAGTATATTTCATTAGATCCACTTGTTCTGCTTCTGACTCTGTCAGTGGTGAATACTCTCACCCCCATACCTCTGGCTTACATCCAAAAACTTCAGTGGAAAAAGGAAAAAAAGAAAAAAGAAAAGAAATAGTCTTCTTTATAACAGAGCTCAGCCTATGCAGGCTAATTAACAACTCCACTTTCACTATCAAATACTTCCAAATTTGTTTCTTGCAAAATGGAAGCCAATAATCTTGAGAGTCTACAATGTTTTTCATGATTCTACCTTCTACCTCTCTACTTTCTTTTCCTTTCCTCCTTTCTATTCTCCGTCAGCCACATAAACACCTAAGGTCCTTAGCTTCCTTTGAATCATTTTATCTATGGCTAGTTTGCATTTACTTTCACTTCTGCCAACAAGTACTTTATTTAGATGAACACATGGCTCATTTCCTCCCTTCATCCTCAGATTAACCTTTCATAAATGCCTTTTCCAACCACTCCAGGTAATGTCAACATGAGTCAATTATTTCTTGTTTCATGACCTGTTTTATTTATCTTCTTATATAACCTATTGCTTACATGTAAGCATTGTTCTCAATATTTTGTTCCGTATCATTTTAATCTTGTAATAATATTATGAAGACAAACTACTATCATCTTACTTTACATATCATGTAACTGAAGGACATGGAAGTTAAGTAATTTAACCAAGTTCACAAAAGAATAAGGGAAAACCTGACAGAAACCTGGGCATTCTCATTTTAGATTATGGGCTCATATACAGTCTGAAATTATCTCAGATGCCTGGAAGACTTTTCCTTGGGGCTGTACATAATCCTCCTAGTCTAAAATGTTTGATTAAAATCAAAAGTTAAAAGCTGTTTTGGTAACTTGTGTTACTATTTCAGAGGTTTAGCAGACTTAGGGAAGCAAACATGCTGCTGTGGATACAGGAACCCCAGCAAAGGGAATACATGTCCTTTTCATTAAAAAAAAAAAAAAAAAGTTTTATTTTTTATTTATTTTTGAGGCTCCATAGGTATAAGATCTGCCTTACAGTATCTGGTTTATCACAACTTCCATGAACTAATTATATCAAAACTTCTTCCTAGTTTGACCCACAATGTCAGAAAACCTTGCACTCCACTGTACAGGGAGAAAAACAGCAGTTCTAATGACTTGTCTTTGTCCTGTTTATTATTGCTTTTCTAGCTCAAGGCTGCCAGACTAAGGGAATTCACATGATTTAGAAAAACAGTACAAGAAACAGGGTTTGAACACATTGCTTTCATCTGTATCATAGCTCCTGCTCATTAGGGTTTATTGGTGAAGTAAAGCTAATTTGGTATTTATGAGTTTCCTGTGACATATACCACATTGTTGTGGGAAAAAAAACAACAAAAAACTACTTTTCATCCCTAAGAAGTTTTCTATCATTTGCTTTCCAGCTACATTAAAAATTAATCACTGAGAGCTTAGGGTACTTAAAAGGCACTTTTACAGTATTGAATAGATTTCCCCCAATTAAAACATTTCTTTGGTCAATTCAATTTGATTCTAAGTGAGTGGTTTCTTTAATTTTCTCTATTTTCCAAAAGCCACAGTCTATAACCACTTATTCAAAATAACACTTGGACCTAAATAAAGAAGCTGAGAATAACATGGTCCACTTATTCTCATCTGTCAAGTTAGAAGGTAAGGCACTTTACACTTTCATATTTTGTACAAAATAGTAAATATTTAAGCAAACTAAATAACTGCTTTTCTGTATGAAATTACCATCTTACTAAAATATTGATGGGGAAGATGATGGAAGGGAATTTTATCCTATAAAACATGGCAAAAGAGGAGTGATGTGGCAATTGAATTTGATGTGCTTGCCTAATGAGAAGGACTGTGGTTTTATTAGGTGACAGGCAGTTAAGGCAGCAGGCTTATGACAATGAAAATATAGGTTCAAAATTGACAGCTCTGGGTCTGCATTCCAGAACCTTCTGAGGTGGTACTGATGCTGTGAGTTCAAGTAACTACAATGAAAGGCAAAGGTCCAAGAATGTTGAGAGAAATGATGAGGTTTCTGATTATAATGTTTTCCTCAACATGAACACTCATCTTGTCACTTAGTTATTTTTTCTTTAACAGGTGCTTACTGGCAACTTGTTATATGTCAAGCATTCATCTAAAGTGTTGGGAATATATGTCAGCAAATAAAACAAACCCAACACATGACTACCTGGCTGGCATTTCAGTTGTCAAAAGTGGCAAAGATGGACAATAAGCAATAAAAACATAATAAGAATAAAATTACTTATAACATTAGAATTACTAATTGCTATGGAATAAAGATCTCAATTAGAATAAAGCATAGAGATGAGGAATGTGGGGACTAGAACAAAAAAAGTCCTGGTATTAAATAAAGTGCTGGGATTGGCATATTGATAGTAATATCAATATGTCCAATTGAAACAGAAATAAGGATGACCTACCTGCAATTTGTAAACTTCCAAAAGCTCTACTTTCATTTTCCCTGGAGAAGCAAAACTGCATTAAGACAAGAGGTACAGATGGTTTTGATTCACTCTTTTCTCTCAGTTTTGCTTGAGAGGAGATTATATTTATTCTGTCATTTCTGGCTGAAAAAGAAAAATCACATTGCTTATAAAGGTAAATCCATAGTTATGTAAATAAGATACAAAAAAAAACATATGCTTGCAAAATGCTATTAGAGGGAGAGATTTGGCTAAGAATATATATTGTCATAATTTTAGCTTGTTTTTTTCCTTGTCATCTGAATGGTATGTCTTACTAACTTGTTACTAAACTGAGCATGAGAAAATTCTAACAGAAAATGAAGGACATAATGCAGAATAAAGAGTTGGATTTTATTTTAGTGACTTTGTCAAAACAAAATTCTGTATTAATAGGTCTTATTATTATAAATGAAAATAGTTTGAAGTTCATAATTATTGAGTGTACATCTTAGAAAATGGAGCTAAAGTATATATGAAAATTGCTACCCAGTTTTTTAAAATAAATCATTAAAATTTAACTCATAAAATCTTCATACTCCCAAGTTATAGCATGTAAGCTAAATAGTTAAAACACAGAATATATTAAAACATTTCTGCCACAGATTATTTGAAAAAGTGTATTGTGAAACTTTCAATGGAAAAACTTCATGCACATGGTTTTTCAATGATTAAAGAGGAGATTAATATCTCTTAATTCAACTCCAGAACCAGGTGTACTTGCAAAACCACAGCTTGTAATATTTTCTGTGGTGCTTATTGCCCTAAGTGAATCACACTATATAAAAATCAGGAGAGGGCTTCTTAACTTAGTAATTGAAAATCATCGATTGAACCAGATCTATTTTAGTAAATAGTAGTTTTATGGTTAATATTTCACAATTCATTGACAATTTTCTAAAAGAAAAATCTCCTAAACTTTTAGGAAATGTGGCGTTGCACCCATCACCAAAAATAAATATACATTTTAACTAAAAATTAATGGGAATATCTATTTTTTCTCTTCCATGGCACATAAAAATGATTATAAATCTTCAAGGCAATTACTTGGAGAATTATTTTCTGCACATCATGTCATGTTTGTTAAACACAGTTTTGAATTCCCCTTTTGAAATCACATAGACAGAATGTAATGTGAAGCAAACAAACAGGTAGTTATATAGATAGATCATCCAAACATACAGAAAAAAGTAAATGTAAAATTACAGTCTTCTTTGTAGGAAGTTATTTTCATTATCTTTGTCCAAATAAATCATAATTATTTAACTTGATCACTTACTAATTAGATTTAGCTTCAAAGATACCATATTCCCTGGTGAGTCTCTAGGAGGGAAATCTGAAGTAAAAGAACCAATCACGCCCATGTCAGAGGAGAAAAAGGTCTGAGGCCAAAAAGGAGAGGCGGTTTGACTTATATCAAGCGATGGTAAAGATCAGAGACAGCCTAAAGAGGGAAATGTGAGGTAAAAGGATCCTCTTAGAGCCCATGACTGAGGTAAAGTGGGTGTATGAGGACAAAAATAGAGGCGGTGTGACTTATTTCGTGCTCTAGGGAAGTCCTGAGAGAGCCTCCAGGAGAGAAATCTGAGGCAAAAGCCCCCTCTCTGGACCCATGTCTGAGGAGAAGCCGGGTGTCTGAGGAGGCCAAAAACGTGAGGTGGTGGGACTTATTTCGCGCGCTAGTGAAGTCCTGAGAGAGCCTCCAGGAGAGAAATCTGAGGCAAAAGCCCCCTCTCTGGACCCATGTCTGAGGACAAGCGGGTGTCTGAGGCCAAAAACGTGAGGTGTGGGACTTATTTCGCGCTCTAGGGAAGTCCTGAGAGAGCCTCCAGGAGAGAAATCTGAGGCAAAAGCCCCCTCTCTGGACCCATGTCTGAGGACAAGCGGGTGTCTGAGGCCAAAAACGTGAGGTGTGGGACTTATTTCATGCTCTAGTGATGTCCTGAGAGAGCCTCCAAGAGAGAAATCTGAGGCAAAAGCCCCCTCTCTGGACGCATGTCCTAGGAGAAGCCGGGTGTCTGAGGAGGCCAAAAACGTGAGGTGGTGGGACTATTTTGCGCCCTGGTGAACACCACAGTGAGCCTCCAGGAGAGAAATCTGAGGCAAAAGCCCCCTCTCTGGACCCATGTCTGAGGAGAAGCCGGGTGTCTGAGGCC
>JAGFMF010011791.1:4676661-4696842 GCA_019455555.1 Galemys pyrenaicus | reverse complement strand
CAGGAGAGAAATCTGAGGCAAAAGCCCCCTCTCTGGACCCATGTCTGAGGAGAAGCCGGGTGTCTGAGGCCAAAAACGTGAGGTGGTGGGATTTATTTCGCGCTCTAGGGAAGTCCTGAGAGAGCCTCCAGGAGAGAAATCTGAGGCAAAACCCCCTCTCTGGACCCATGTCGGAGGAGAAGCCGGGTGTCTGAGGCCAAAAACGTGAGGTGGTGGGACTTATTTCGCGCCCTGGTGAACACCACCGTGAGTCTCCAGGAGAGAAATCTGAGGCAAAAGCCCCCTCTCTGGACCCATGTCTGAGGAGAAGCCGGGTGTCTGAGGCCAAAAACGTGAATTTGTGGGACTTATTTCGCGCTCTAGGGAAGTCCTGAGAGAGCCTCCAGGATAGAAAACTGAGGCAAAAGACCCCCTTTGCGCCATTATCCGAGGTAAATTGCATGTCTGAGACCACAATTTGAGGCAGTGGAACTTCTTTTGCTCCCTGGTGAACACTACAGTGAGTCTTAGAGAAATCTGAGGCAAAAGCCCCCTCTCTGGACCCATGTCTGAAAAGAAGCCAGTTGCCAGAGGCCAAAACATGAGGCGGTGGGACTTATTTCGCACCTTGGTGTACACCAAGTGAGCCTCTTAGAAAAATCTGTGGCAAAAGGACCCTCTTTTTTCTCATGTCTGAGGAGAAACCAGGTGTCTGAGGCCAAATCGAGATCTTGGTATGAGAATTGGAAAGCTGCCTCTCCAAAATTATGTGGTCCTGAAAGCTATCATCTCTTATTTCTCTGTATATCAGGAGTTGTTCAGAAAAAACCAGCACAGTAACAATAATTTTGGCATGCCAATTAAGCCCAGAGAAGACAATTTTTAGCATTCCCACATGCATGCACAAATGTACGTTTTGTTTTTATGGAATTTTAGAATACCTAATAGTAAATATCAATAGAGATCTTTGAAAAACTTATGTCAAAATGGTTACCTATAGTAAAATATGAAGTAACTCCATTGGTAACTCTTTTTAGATAGACTTGATCTATAGAAAGAACATGTTCCTTTGTCTAGAGATAAATATAGGAACTGTGGTTAATAAAAAATCATTAAACACTTGGCAATCCTGTTATTGATATTTTGTAACTGTCCTCATGTATACATTAGAAATAATATGTAAAAATCAAATATCCCATCCTTTCACCTCACAGGGCCATTTTGTGTTGAAAATTAAGTTGTTTATATTTCAAAATTTGATAACCTTTGAAAAACTAGAGAGCAGTGTTATCTAAGTGCCAGACTTGGGGGAATATTTCCCATCAAATCAATTACATTATCTGATTATCGTAACATCATATTATAATGAAAACAGTATTATCTTTTGCTAATGACTTTACTTTGGTTTTCTAGACAGTCTTCTGAGTGCTTTGCACATGTTTTGTTTTGTTATTACAATAAGAAATCATGAACCACATTTTCTAATGCAAGAAACCAAGACATAGAGAAGAAACTTCCTTAAGGCCACACTGTTATAAGTGACAACAGTCTTCCATGAGTCTTTCTACAGTGTCCATGTTCTTAATCAATGCTCTAGTTTCATTTTTTTCTAGACTTCTAGTGTACAAAATGTTAGAAAAGCAAACCTCATCTTGTTCTACTAAATAACAACACTGCTATATCTCAAAATAGTTATTTATAAGATTTTTATTTCACACATTATAAATAGTTCTGCAGAAATAGCTTCATAAAATACTACATGAGAGAAAAGATAGTAGCTTTTACTTTAGGTTAAATTCTTATATGCCATTGCAAGCATACTTCAGGGAAAAGGAATTTGTCTCAAATTTGACCAGTGTTTCCAAACACTGTGTGAAGGGATTCAAAAGTACAAACTTCCATTTGTAATAGAAGTCCTGGGGGTGTAATGTACAGTGTGGTGACTATAGTCAATAATGTTGTACTGAATATTTGAAAAATGCTGGGAGTAAATCTTTAAAGTTCTTATTATAAGAAAAAAAATAACTGTATGGTGACAGATGTTGTCTAGACTTATAATTATCATTTCTCACTATACATACGATTAATGATTCATTATGTTGTAAATCCAAAACTAATAAATGCTGTATAGTGAGGAGAATATCAGAGTGAGTCTAGAGATGAGGTGGTGAAAGAATTCACCAGAGACATAGGAAAGGCAGATTTAATGAAATAATGTGCTATAAGTATCAACGGGCTAGAGGGGAGATGTCTGTCGACAAAGGAGGATCTGAGGCTTTTTCTTCATGAATTTTCTAACTTGGGGAGTTAATTTGCACCAGTTATCTCCTGAGGTGTCTGGTCTTGGTTGCTGACCTTTGACACGGAAATGTGTCCTGTCTTAGCTTCTGCATTGCTGGAGCTGGGCTGATTTTTCTGGTCCTAATGGACATGGTCTTACAGCCTTGTCCCCAAGGCAACCTTATCAATCCCTTATCTATGCAGGCCTTCCAAACCTGTCTTCTGTGCTAGGAGCCCAGAAGTGGGGACTTACTTTTTAATCTAACTAAACTGTACCTCAGCATGATGTATGTCAATTGTACCTCAATTATAAAACTTCTTACATGCAATTGTAAACATACTTCAGGAAAAAGGAATTTGTCTTTAACTTCACCAAAGTTTCTAAAGTATAGAAGTTTACTGGAACAATATAATTATATCCAGTGTCTTCTTCCTCATTTTTAATAGGACTGACATGTTTTGGTAGCCAGAAAATAATTGAAATGTTAATTGGGAGATATTCACACCACAGGGCCTCATTCTATGAATAAATTGAAAATGATGTTTGAGATAATCCAGACTGAACTAAATTGGCTATTGGTTATGATATGTTACCAAAAAAAAAAAAAAAAAAAAGGCCATGCCTTTTATCTTGTAATAAAAAGGGGACTTTTCTGCACCATGTTGGATTCTGAGCACTTAACGTGAAAATGCAATCAATGTAAGTGAATTAATTATTTCATTCAATAATGTAACTGAATTATTTTGGTGATTTCTACTTTGTTAAAATTTGGTATTTTAACACTCAGTGTAATTGGAGGAAATAAGCTGTGTTTAATATCTGTTGACACATAACGATAAGGCTGATATTTTTCCTTATTATTCAATCTGTTTGGCAGCACTGAAATGTAAAGTCTGCAGACATCATAAAAGAGATCTACTACAGAGAAAAGAAACATCAGAGGCATCAGCACATATAGAAATTTTATTACTTTCTTTATATGCAATAAAGGAGCTAGGTAAGCACACAGGAGGCCAATTAAGGCTTGGTGAATGAATACACTGCATTGGCCCCTACTTAGCATCAGTTTGTGTGCTCTATTTAACTGCCTCCAATGGTTGGAGCAACCTTTGTAGCCTGCTGTGATGCAAAGAAAGACAGCTCTCAGTAGGAAAATGTATGCAGGGTATGGGTGAGTTACTTTTATGGAGGGCATGAACCTACAGAACATAGGGAGTGGCAGACACAGACAGATGAAGTTCATACACTTCGCTTAAAATATGGTACCCAAATTAAAAAGGTCTGACTTCGCTTAAACAGAGGGACCCGAACTAAACAGATCTGGCAAATATTAGAATTAAGAGCTGGATCAAAAGATGATTAGTAAAAATATCTGCAAAAATCTTATGTTTGACACATGGAAGTTATTTGTAGTTATATATGTACATACATACCTACAAAGAAATGAGATTCATAATAGTATATAGGGAAGGATTGGTAGAATAGTTGAATGACAGGAAACTCTAAAGAAAGCCCTGGGTTTAGAATTAAAATGAAGGAAAATAATTGAATATAATGAATGGGAAATAGTTGTATATTTGAATGATAAACATTAACTGTTGAACATTTAGAAAATATAATTAGAAAAGATTTTCTAATTGGAAGTGCAAACAAAAATGTGCACATCTCTAGAACTGCAAATTGAGATACCAACCTTACTGAAGCAAATACACCCAGCATTCTAAGCTCACTAGGAGCAAATATGTCAGAAAACAGTCCAGGTACTGTAAAGTCTCTAATTTAAGTGTTTTCTTTGGAAAAAACACCAATTTTTGAAAAAAAAAAAGTTCCCTTTTTAAGCATATGAAACCATATTGAGTGAGCATTTACTACAGGACGTGTGCTCTTCTAAATGTGTTTCTAAGTTAACTAATGCAGCTTCACAATAAGCAAATAAAATTGAAAATATCATTATTTCTATTTGGAGGGAATTTAGGCAAGGAAATAGTAGAACCAAGGTTTGAATGTAGGCAACTGACTATGTTCCTAGACTTTCAACTTACCTTATCACCAAAATTTGCCATTTTTGGAACTTTGTTTACAAATCTAAGAAATCACAATGTCTGTAGCTTGCAATCAGTGCCCCCAAAAGTGGAATTACAGTGGAAGTGTCAGTAATTCCTTATAACATAAGTAATGAGAGTATAAATAATTAATGATAAATATAAATTTTAATGATATTTCTAGCAGGCGGTAACACCTCTGCATGATTTTATATGTGTAGTTATTGAATGTGACTTAGCTATAGCTCTTCAGTAGTTCAAAAACACAATTATTATCTCATTCTCAGTTTTTATGAAGAAAATATAAATTTCTAAGAGATTTCATAATTTCTTTAACAGAGCTCTGAGAGTTTTTGTTGTATATGGTAAAGATACTTGGCCTGGCCTATCACATAAAGTAGTCCAAGATTTTGAGAATTTGCTGGTCCAATGACCTTGCCAAAGTTACTACAAATGAGTTACTACAAATGAGAGAAGAATTAGTAAAGATCTCTTAAAAACCAAGAGTTTGTCCCTTGAATTCTGACTGTGGAACTGGGGAGACCAGAGGGGAAAGGAAGAAGGGCAAAGTGTGACGGGGCACATTGGGCTGCGGTGGAGGACGCGGGGGTTTGGTGACATAAAGTATATGATCATAGAGAGTAATGGTACATCAACAACAAAATATACTAGAAAATAATATTTTTAATGGAGAATTTGCGTAAACATGTTTCTGTTACAAAGCAAGGAAAAAATTGAAAAATTGAGAATCAGCTTGTATCTCAAATGACATAATGAAGCAGTAAACTTGAGGAGAATTATGTTCATTGCTACTATCTGTTTTGCTACTGCTTCTACATTAGCTGAGAATATGTAAAAATCTCCACTTGAATCACCTTCTGATTATCCTAAGCATGAAATATTTCCAGCTTATAGTTTACCTATGCTCATATTTGGTGTTCAGTCTTTGGAATTACTCCTTTTAGAATTATTTCTGAGATGGAAATGCAGCAAAATAAGATTCCTAAAATGTTGCCTGCTGAGCCCAGGCAGTAACTTTGATAAATAGTGCTGGAATGGGTGGATAGACATTTATAGGTTCTTAGGAACTCTAAGAGTGAACAGCGTTAAAATAAGCAGTGAAAGGTGCTAAATCAACAAAAGTGATAGGATTTCTCAGTTTATTTTAATAGAAAAAGTCTCTAAATAACTAAATCAATGCCTTATTTAGCCTTTCTTCCTCAGCTATCATTTACCCCACTAATTCCTTTCCTAGTTCAATCTTTTTCCATAATCCCATGTGATTATTCTCTTGTTCTCAAATATAACTCATTCTTCAAATTTTAAATGCCTCTTTACAAAGAATTCCAGAATATTTCCAGGGTATAAGATATATATATATTTTTCAGTCTTCAGTGCATTACATTTATTAATATAGGATGCATTCTGTTTATATTGTAGCTGTTTCAACGTGGTACTGCTAGCTTCTCGAGAAACAAAATTTAACATCATTGAATGGCTAGTGACTGTGTGAGCAAGATCTTGGTATGAGAATTAGAAAGCGATCTCTCCAAAATTATAAGATCCTGTTTCACCTCACAAAATATAAGCTTCTTAGATGCAAAATGGAAAAAAAGAAAACTTAAAATACATATGTGTGTATATACAAAACAAAACAAAACAAAAATACAGGGTTCTTTCCAATGCCATAGGTTACTTAAAGGAATGTAGAAACAATATTAAAAATACAAAACTATGAGAGAGCTGAGCTTATATATCATCTTATTGTAGCTCTAGGTGGCAGTATCTTGTAAGACAGTTTGGCAAAGGAGGGTCACAATGTTAAGTAAGTAGTAAAGGGGTGGTGGGATGGACTACTTAAGTCAGCAACTGAAGAAATAAAAGTGTCTCCTTATTTTCTTTTTTTTTTTTAACAGACATTTTTCTTCTAATTTTTTAATGAACATGTTGTCTACTTGTCTAGTATATCTAAATCATCCCTATGTGCAAAAACTCCTCTAAATTAGTTTGGGAAGAATTCAATGTAGTCAAGCTGCCGTTGTACTTTCTGATTAAACCTGAGTTAGATCTTTCTGGTATAAAAGAATCAGCTTATTCTGTCAGACCAATAGCCATATTGGAAGGAACAAATCAATGTTAAATTCAAAGTAGTCTCTTTTTGTTTCATATTCATTAAGATTAAATATTGTGATGTTATCTCACTGGCCTCTTTCAAATAAAAAATTTCTGTCACAATTAGTAATTTTTTTAGTATACAATTCAAGGCATGAAGAGTTAATATAGAGTAATTTAGATCTTTAAATTTAATAATTGCAACTCTCATTACATCCAATAGAGTGCATTTATATCCATCCATCTCTTTATAACTATCATTATTATCCTGACTTGCCAACCCAGACCTTTCTATTGAATGCCAGGTGTTCAACTGCCCATTGGTCTCTTTCATGTAGAAAGCACTTTAGCCCCTAAAAGCTATATTCATAGTCAATATAGCTATGAATTAAGACTCTTCCCTGATCTTTATTGTATACTTGTAATCATGTAGAAGGACTCCCGACTCAGGTCCTTAATTCAAATACCCAAGTGTCAATGACTCACTCCCTTTTCCTCACACTCCATTTCCAATCAGTTGCTCATTCTTAAGAATTAACTTCAGAATGCCTCACCTATTCTGACTTTCTTTTCCAATCTACTGCAAAGTATAGGTTGCCTGTCACATTTACAATTTATTTTCATTATCTTCTTGATTCCATGATTATTCCATCCAGCTCCTTCACAACACAGCAGACAAAGCACAAACTAATAACATTAAAATAGATCAGGTCATGTTACTCTTGTGCTGAAAACTTGCCAATGGCTTCCCATCTCATTTATGGTCTAAGTCAAAAACATCACAATAAGGCACCGTCTCAAATAGAAACATGGATAAGAATTTATCAAGTGGTGATAGTATGCTTAGCTTAAATATTGGCATGTTTTATTCTGCTTCCTACTTTTTGTACAATTTAATGTTTTCTCTTTGTTGGTTATAGTTGCTAAAATGAATTTTAAAAGAAAAAATTTCTTATTTTGGTCACAGTTACTACTTAAGAGGGGATACTTATAACTATATCAAGAAGATGAAAAGTTGTGCAATAGATGTGCTTTAATAAAATGCTTAATATAAAGCATTATTTGTAATGTTTAGTAAATAGCTTGCCATCAGTAGCTCCATCATCACAATCACTATCACCAGTGGAGTTTACTCCCAGATAAGTCTTTTTCAAAATACATCATTTATTTTACACCATATACTGATATTTCAGTAGAATTTTTTGCTAAATGTAATAGTTACAGTGAAAGCTTGAAAGTCTGTAGACCTTCATACATGCCCTGGCAGTCCCTTAACTTTACTGTTATTTTTATTAAGTGTATTAACTAGGAAGAGTGATCTTTTGAAATGTGGGATCATATTGAAGCACTAATAATAGATATTACAATAGACAAAATGCCAAAAAGAAAAGCAATTAAAGCACTCTAAGTCATATATATCTTTAATCATGTATCAATACTATATTCTCTTTGGATCTGTCTGATTTATACTTACAAATCTATATTGGCAATAATACCTCCCACCCTCTTTCCCCCTCCTACTTCCCTACTCCCTTTGCTCCCCTCACTTCTTTCCATTCCTTTCTTTCTTTCAAAATAACCTAAGCCTTTCTTAAAGACTCCACAACATTTAAGGGCTTAATTATTCCATCTGTTGCCAAGTTGACATTAGGAGTTCAGTGTCAGCAAGTCGAATTTTGCTAATTCTGATATTGTGATTTGGGAAAAGTAATTTCAATGGACCTCCCTGGTGGCACAAGGGTTAAACCTATGATTCTATCCATAGCCACTGCAGCATGAATTTAATCCCTGGCCAGGGAACTGATCCACATGATTCAGTAGACCTCTGTCTTGCCTGCTGCTCCTCTTAGCAGTGTATTTCAGTAGATCCGCTTATTCTGCTCTCTACTCTGTCTCTGGTGAATCTTCTCACCCACCCCTTACCTCTAGCCTACAACACCACTCTTATATGCATAAATAAATATTTTTGTAAAAAAAAGAAATTTGGGGCCCTCCCTGGTGGTGCAGTGGGTTAAGCAACTCACTATGAAGCAAACCTCAGCCATTGCAGCATGAGTTTGATCCCTGCCACCCTAGGAGGTGACCCACATGGCACAGCAGACCTCTCCTGCCTCACCCACTGCTCCCCACAGCAGTGTATTTCAGTCAATCTGCCCGTTCCCCAGTGCTTGTATGCACAAATAAATCTTTTTTTTTTTTTTTAAAGTAATTTCAAGTTAGAATTTTCTCTCACGTAGTATTGGGGGGAAGGTATGACCTATCACTGAAATACATTCCTACATGAATTATTCTTCTCTTTTCTTCAGCTAGAAATAAGATGCTTCATGATAAATTCTGTTGTCAAGAGAAAAAGTGAAGAAAAAATTTGAATCTTCTTACCAAATCATAAAACATCTACCATCATGAATTTTTTATTGTTAATTCCATGGGTCATAGCTTGAACTAATTCCTTTTTTAATTCTGGGATGCCAGTGACTCATAGAATTTCTTATATATTTTTCTTTAAAAATTTATATCACAAAATATATATAAAAGTCTCAATAACTTCTGGAATTTTAAAGTCTCAGATATGCTAAATGTAACTGCGGTGATAACCTCACATCTGCTCAGCCACAGCCAGTAATAATAACTGATTGCAATAGCGAAGGTAAATTGGTCTTGATTTTCCACAGGGAAATGACAACTGAGTTATTCAAGCCTCAGTCATTCGAAGAAAAAGACATAGAAATATTCAGGTGGTAATTTAATCAATGAGTACCTAATCTACTACTCACCTACAATCACTTTTTCCTGAAGTCATTTTGTCTACATAGCCATACACATCCAATAGCCACATCTTTGGTCATGCCAGTTTCCTTCCCATGTACCCTACTTTTCCATCTGTATCCTACAAACATGTCATTCTCCTACAAGATGCACTTTGGTGGTGTCTGTCCACTTGACTAGCTATGACCTCTGAAATCAGCATTTTGTTTGTCACCTACTACATTTTCTATATTATGTAGCATTTTGTGTTTGCAGTCTTAATCCCCTCTCAGTACACACTTAAACATAATATTCTAATTCCTTGAGCTCTGTTCTTTATGTTTCTATACCCTACATTTTATACAGACCTGAAATACATTCAGGACACGTTGAATTGTTGATGAATGAAGATAACAGATTTCTGGAACTTTGCTGCTAGTGAATATGTATAGATTCAATGTCTAATATCATCTATTTTGATGCAGACAAGAATTTATGGATGCCCCATCATCTTTATAAAGTCAGTGGGGAAAGTCACATCCAGAATGTGTAACTGAATATATATAGCTTATAATTCCCTAAATGTTGAAACAAATGGCAATTGAATAGCTGACATTAAGAATCTTCCAGGTGTCTAAATCATCACAATCAGTCAGTTAGAAACATGAATTATTATAGCCAAGGTATTTAGTGTCATCATGTGGAAAATGGTTAAGGAAACTGCTAAACCTCTTTAAACTTCTCAGCATTCATATTAATTATTTTAAATAGACATTCTAATGAAATATGAAACCAGGTGTCATGATTCTCAACTCAAATAAGATATCTCACAGTTGCCCATTCATGAGAATGATAGGGGGAGTCTTGCAAATACTGAGGCTTTGGCCTCTCACCCAAATTCTGATTCAGTAGGTCTCAGTTGGCATCCTTGAAATTGCATGATAATTGCCACTCCATGTGATTTTGTATTAAGCGGCCCTTGTGTCTCATTATAGAAACACTGGGAATCCAGCATATTTTAATAGACATCAGAAAATGACATAGTAGTTATTCAATGAATACATGAGCAATTGAACAAGTCAAGAAACAAAATAAACAATTAAGTCAAAGTGCAAATATGTAATTCATATCTGAAAGAAAACTTTCTAGATCCTATTATAAGTGCATGGGTGTCCCATAGAGAGTTCAGTAGAATTTAAACATACATACATGTAAACTCACTTGTTCCTGCCTTGTAGGGATTTTTATTTTGCTGTCTTCTGTGACTTTATCTTGTGAACCAAATTCATGCCTTTCCATCTATATTAATTTTAAGGGGGTAAAAATACAAGAAAACATTTTGGAGGATCTATGGCTCTATATGAATAGCGTTAGTCAGGAAACATAAACATAGAGTAGGCCAGTGAGTGGAGCACAACGAGTAATGTTCATAACCACAGACAAGTTTTCAATGTTATGAACTTGTATTCAGCAGAGAGTAATTCCCACTTACAAACCCCTACATATCTAGGTGATTGGTAATTTTCAGGCAGTGGGACACCTCCAATTGTTTACCAGGAAAGTAATAAGAAACAAAATAAAATGATACAAGGGTAATCATCCTGTTGATTCAAACTAGCATCAAAGGAGTATAAGAGGCAACAAATCTTTAAAAAAAAATTAAGCATTGCTAGTGAAGCATATCCAACACATATCAGAATATGCCTCTGCTGATTTTCCTAGCATGCACTGAAAAGAGGAGTGTTTATTTTTAAACATATAAACAGTCCACTACTTTATGGTAATGACTTAGCTATTCTAATTTTTTCTTTACCATTTACTTAATAAAAAGGTCATGTAGTATGTTCTTCTTATTTACAAGACAACAATAACTTATAATACTGAGTACACAGATTCATGGGAGTAAATGTCAAATAAACAAAATACAATTTCTAACTCTAACTTGGCTTGTAGAAATATAGTTTATCCTAGTCTAATATATGGTCTTAGGTGTCATAGTTTTGAAAATATATATTACTATTAAATTTAATTGCTATATATGTACATGCATATATCCTCACCACAGTTGCATTTAATGACATGTCAAGATTGAAATAAAAAATAAATGTGTAAGTACATAAAAGAAGAGTTTATCTTTCTAATTGTGAATTTAATATATGATCTTGAACAACTGTATTAGAAACATTTATGGTAGTTGTTATTGACTAAATATTTTTATGTCACCAAATTCACATGTAGAAACAATAACGCCCAGTGTGATGGTATTTTGAGATAGAAACTTTGGGAGGGTTACATTTGGTTGTGGGGATGGAACCCTCATATGGGATTAGTGACTGAATAAAGAGGATGAAAGGTACTCCTGCTTTTGTATCAAGGAAAGCCCAGATGAAGAGATAGTAAGGCAGCTGCTTGTGAGCCAAGAAAATCCCCCACGAAACAAACCAGCTGACATTTTCATCTTCCCAGTCTCCAAACTGTGAGAAATAAATTCCTTTTGTTTTGAGCCACCAAGTTTATGGCATTTAGTTGCTACCCCCTGAGCAGATTAATATAGTAATTGATTGGAGCTCTAAGAAGACCACACCATTCCAAATTGCTAAATTATAGCCTCTGGGGGTTGGGTCCCAGGAATTTCCTCTTTAAGGAAATCTCAATCATAGTCAAGTTTGAAAATCACTGACACTGTTCTAAAAATTAAAGTGAGTGAATAATTGATCATCCAAGTTGGTTCAATGTTTAGCATAAAAGGGAGAAATTTAAAAACTCAGCAAGGACAGGTAGAATCCGGGATGTCTTGGAAAGTATATAAAGTTACTTTGCTGAGATAATTTCTTATTTAACTTAGATTTAATTAATCATTCTGCTTAATGTTTTTATTCTTCAAATGATTGTAGAATTGCCCGTTCAATATATGTTTAGAGTGAGAAGAATTTTTGATAAATCTAGTAACCTGGAACATGGACAGAGTTTCTCTACAGGGTAAGAAAGACAAAGGATGAGAACCATTTATCATAGTGGTATGAATGGACAAGTTGTATTAAGGTCTGCTTGACGTATTGGTATGTATCTGCTTCAAATAATCGGGTACTATATTAATAGTTTGCACTTTAAAATTATAAAGGACTTTATATATATATTTTAATTTTACAACCAATTCAAATAGAATACATGACTGAAATCATTTTTACCTAAGAAATAATTTACTCATGATACTATGTTTCATTTACTCTTGAAAAACCATAGAGTTCAAATATATATAAAGGTGGGGGGGGTGGGAATGAAATAAATAAATAAATAAATAAATCTCTGATGAGCCTATGTACACTTTCCAATAAAAAATCAAACTAATAAAAAAAAAAAAAAAAACAAGAGTTTTTCCCTTAGATAAATTGTAACTTTCCTACGAAGACTTACCATTCTTTTAGAATTTTACTCCTTTGCCATTCTTTTAGAATTTTATCTACAATAGTCTGTCTAATATAACAAATTGCTTATGAAATAAAATCTATTCAGATTGAGAGAGGAAAAAATAAAACTATATTTTTTCATATATGACATAATTGTCCATTTAAAAAATCTAAAGAAATCAACAACTTCTGTAACAAATACTCATTATTGCAAAGTTTAAAAACATAAAGTTAATATATAAAACTCGGTCATTTCCCTGTACAAGAAATGAAGAAATTGAATTGGATTTAAAAACATGGTATCATTTAGGTTAGTTCTTCCCCCAATTCATAATTAGGTTTAAGTCTAATTTTAAAAAAAGCACAAAAACTACATGAGGCAAACCACAATAGTTTAGTGAAAGAAACACAGAAGAACTAAATAAATGGAAAGATAATCCATGTTCATTAATAGGAAGAATCAGTATTGTCAAAATTATATACTTCCCAAAGTTATACATAGGTTCAATGGTCTATCAGTCAAAATACCAGCAAATTATTCTGCTGATATTACTAAACGTAATATAAACTACATATATTGGGTGACCATGATATGTCAATGGAGGTTATCAGCTATAACAGATACACCATTCTGGCGAAGGATGCTGATAATGGGAGAGGCAATGTGTTGGAGGAGGAGGAAAGGGGTACATGGCAACTCTCTGTACATTCTTCTCAATTTTGCTGTGGACTCGAAATTATCTTAAGAAGTAAAATATATTTAAAAAGAAAATATTATTGCCATTGTGCATCAACTATTTTCTTGTTCACCTGACTTACTAGCATCTAGGAACATGTTAGAAATTGTTTATGGTACATGTGAATAATAATGCTATGGCGATTCAACTGTATCATTTCCCAGTTACCCTGTGCCGTCAGGGAGGCTGTAGGCAAGCACATGCAACTGGGCATCCTTCCAGGGAGTTAAGCATTTAAATAGAGCTTCCCAGAATTATTTCTGAGAAGTTTGTGTCAGTTCCGGAACTGCTCTTTCTTATCCATCAGCAATTTGGCCGGCAGGTTTCTTCCCATTTTGTGTCAGAGACAAGTGTAATGTAAAAGAGAGATATTCCAGGGAGGCAATGAGATTATTAAAGTCTCTTTTATAAAGTGGCAGATAGTTCTGATTTATCTTTTCTTAATAAATTACATTCAAATTTAAAAAATTGTTCACCTTATGACTGATTTTTGTTTTCTATATTTACATACTACAAAAAAATCACTTAAGTTATTTCATTATAAAACATTATTTTGGAGCCTCCCTGCTGGTGCAAGGGGTTATGTCACAGCACTATGAAGCTATCTGCAGCCAGTGCAGAATGAATTCTATCACTGGCCAGGGAGCTGACCCACACAGAGCATCAGACCTCTCACCCACTACTCCCCTCAGCAGTGTATTTCAGTAGATATGCCTGTTCTGTTTCTCACCCTGTCTCTGCTGACCCCTCCTCCTGAACCTCTGGCCTGCACCCCAGTTCATGTAATCATAAATAAATAAATCTTAAAAAAAATTATTAGGGACAATCATCTCATATTTCTACAAACCAAAGGCAAGTCCTAACTATAATACATTTTTCTAGAATGGCATCTTTTTTTTCCTCTAAATATTTGAAAGTATACATTTCTTTCACAAAATATTTTCATAAAATCTTGGCTTGTTCATTTCTGCATCAATTCAATCCCTTTGTATATAATTATCATATGTGATAAAACATTGTTCTATTTAATAAGAATGCTTGAGGCTTTTTCATATGCATGAATTAGATGAATCATTTATCATCATATTATTATAATTTCCTTTGATAAGGATAATTTTCATTTCTGTTTAGCTTCAGGAAAGTTTTCCTGAACACCCTCAATTAAATATTCACAAATTTTGTAAGTTGTGGGATCTTTTTTTCTGGTACCTGAGGTTCTGTTTTCAAAGCCATCTCATATCCAATCAATTCAGTAAAAAAATAAGAGAAAAATGGTGGTTTCATGTTCAACATTTTAAACAACCTATGAACTATTCCTTTCTATTTTTAAAGATGCTTAAAACTTGAATTCACAATCCATTTTCTATCATTTTATAATGATATCGTCTGTAAAAGTGATTATTAAACTCTATAGTTAACAATTGCTTAATTGTCACTGTTCTATGAATTAAACTGCTAATTAATAAGGTGGGTATCTTACTCCATTGGTGTCCATATCAAAAGTGACATGATATAAATGCTTTTAATAAAAGTAAAATGTTGTGCTTAAGTATTAGCCAATGTTTGGAGTAGAAACTTTATGTGAAGTAGCAATGTTTAGAGTAGCAAAAAAATATACTTACGTACTTATATGCATTTATTATCTATATAATATATAAATAATATATGCATGTAAATTATACCTATATGTGTGTACTTATTTATAACATGGTTAATCTACGTGAAGAAAATTATGGCATAGTTAAGTCCTGTGTGAACTTGACCCTTTGGAAAATGTGTTTCAATTTTTGAAATTTAAGGCTCCATTGACAAAGCTATATAATTTATGTGAGTGTGCATCAGTGTGTATGTAAGCATATAATATTTGTTATCTTTTTATTGAATTATTAAATGTCTCCTTTCACTCTGAAATATAAAAAATCTGACTTTAACTTGTGATTTTTATGTCAATCTTGTCACTTTATTTTACTTATGTGTTTATATTCAATTCTTATTGTAATTGTTACTTAATGATAAAAATAGAATACTACTCAATATTGATAAATGTTAAAATTTTCTTGTCTGTTATCTTTCTTCAACTGTCCATATACCTCAATTTTATATAATCAAGCTTTGACAATTTTGTTAGGAAACTATGCAAATTGTTCTGTAAAGAAGAAAATTATTGTCTGCTCAAGTCATCTTAACAGACGTTTTTGAGGAGCTTAAGCTGAGACTGAAGGGTGCCCCTACATGGCAGGCCACACCCAAAAAACACAAAGAGATGGACATCTTAACTTGCTCCTAATAGAATGGTTTGGAACTTGTGGTTGTAAATAAATGTTTCAGTGAGACAGTTTTAATAACACAATAAGGGTACTGCCTATCTCAGCTGCCTGGAGGACTATGGGTGTTTCAGTGGTAAGAGAGTTATGCTGACTACAACCAAGGAGGAAAATCCTAAATGACAGACCAATACTAAGGATGTAAAACAATACTGAAATAAAAATAAAAGTAATGAAAAAGTAATTGATTTAAAAATCCATCTGATAAAAAAAGGAGAGATCTAGGTAACTTCTCATTTATGTATAAACACATTTTTGTTGTTTGTTTTTAAATATGTGTTACAGGAGTTATTAGAACTGCCTTACATAACATGGACAGAGAAGCCAGAGAACACTACTCGGTGGTCATTCAAGCCAAAGACATGGCTGGACAAGTTGGAGGGCTTTCGGGGTCAACAACAGTTAATATCACCCTGACCGATGTCAATGACAACCCCCCACACTTTCCTCAGAGTATGTACTGATTTCTTATGATTTGCATTCTCACTACTCACACATGTAAGACAAATGCTTGAATGAATAATGTCATGTTACTGTTATCATCAATAGGAATACTTTACTTTTGTGCTGGATGAGCTCCTTTCTATATAAAACTAGAGAAATCACTCCACTTACCAACTCCTGAATCTGGTTGGTAATCATGTATTAAAGGTATACTTTCCAGTTGACATCAAAGTTAAATATTATAAAGGATATAGTGGGATTGAATAATGATTTCCTGCATTCACTAAAGTTGGTATGTAGTACTAAGGAGATATTTGTGTAGGTATCTGCAAATGTATGTAGATACATTTTGATATGGGCATTTTCTGTATGAAGGTTGATTTCATGTGTACTTTGTGTAATTGATCTTTCAAAAATCCTTCGTGCTACCAATGAACTTTCTCTCTGCTTGCTCTCAGTCTCTTGTTCTCTGCTCTCTCACTCTCTCTTCCCTTCCCTCCTGTTAAAAGGGTATAGTTAACAGAAACAAACTAGAAGGCTATTTAGGGTAAGAATTATATGTTTTGTGGGTTTGGAAGAAAACAGTATATATAACATCCCCAAAGCAAAGAAAAATAGAATATTTGGGGCATAAATTATGACATTTTATAGAATAATTTTTAAGTATATAAAAATCCTGCTGGGGGCTATCCTTCTGTCCATATTACACAGAATATTTAAGCACTGTGATAAAGCAGATGATGTGGTATGTGAAGGATGGGTCAATCAGTGTGAAATGCCTTCCCCAACTTGCTCTCTTAATACAGTTCTCAGCACTCTCTGGGCCTAGTCCCAGGAGAATGCTGCCTGTTGCTGAAACATAACACATCTTTGTACATCTTTAAATCAACCGAGAATTCTCTTGTTTAAGAATTGTGTTTAGATAGCAGGAATTTAATTAATCCTTTTCATGTACTTGTGTGCTATATTTACTCCCAAGAGTATAGATGTTCTCTACTTTAAAAGTCCCTTCAAATGAGAATACTTGAATTG
This sequence comes from Galemys pyrenaicus, assembly GCA_019455555.1. Classification (NCBI taxonomy): domain Eukaryota; kingdom Metazoa; phylum Chordata; class Mammalia; order Eulipotyphla; family Talpidae; genus Galemys; species Galemys pyrenaicus. The sequence goes on along the minus strand of JAGFMF010011791.1, from coordinate 4,679,739 downwards.
TCTTTATAAACTTAAGTGCTCAGATCAGTCCCAGTCCTTGATAAATGATTACAAGTGAGTAAGTGAATGTGTTGAATTTACATTTTATTTTTTAAAAGGCCATATTAAAAGACATGCAGGTCAAATTCATAATTAGGAAAAAATATTTAAAAACATCAGTCCAAGGGATGTCAGTCCAAGATTATGAGATTGGGTTCATTCATGTGGCCATTACTCTATAAGAAACTATGTTTGAAAAAATTAGCAGTCACTGATAAGTCCACATTTTATTAAACTATTAAACCATAAAATATAAGTTACTTGTAAATCATCTTACAAACTGCACAGTATGTTTTTATTTGATCACTTAATCTGCAAAACATGTATGACATATGTATCACTAGGAAACAAGTGATATTAGATGTAGAACTGAAGTTCTAAGGTTTATTTTGTTTGGTTGTTTGTTTTAAATAGGCAACTCTGTCCTTGTGAGGCTATGCGGGTATCACTCTTTCCTTTCTTCCTTTCCTCAGTAAACTTGCTGTGTGCTGATGAAGAAAAAAATTAATGAGTGATGGGAAGCCCAACTGAACAGAAGCCTGACTATAATTTACAGCACTAATTTGTCTACCTAATTTTCAGTAGTTTCTACCACCACTAGTTTGAGATAGACTGATATTATATATCTTAATAGAGTGAAAACTCAAATTATACACATCGGAGGCTTGGTAAATGCTTATGATGCAGATGTATTTCCCACTCTCTTCCTCTCTCACCTTTTCTCCATTAACTAATTTTTAAACTCACAATGTAACACTGATTTTAGAAATGAAAAGGAGAGAACAGGGTCATGTGATGGAGGACTGTGGGCACTTAGGTGGTAGAAGAAATCCTATATTGTAAAAAAATAAACAAGGATGTTTAAAAAGAAAAACAAACAAAATAAAATTATTCTAAACAATAAATAAAGGAGGGCCTCTCTGGTGGCATAGTGAGTTAAGCAGCACACTATTAAGCGAACCACAGGCACTGCAGCACGAGTTTGATCCCTGCCCCCAGCCAGGGAGGGCACCCACATGGCGCAGGCAGACCTCTCCTGCCTCACCCGCTGCTCCCCTCAGCAGTGTGTTTCAGTCAGTTTACCTGTTCTGTTCCCTGCTCTGTCTCTGGTGAATCCTCTCAACGCCCTGGACTCTGGCTTGTACCCCAACTCTTGTATGTATAAATAAAGAAATCTTTTAAAAAATAAATAAAGGAATTAAAATAAAATTATAATTTTGATGACTATACAAAATATAGTCGTAATTTTCATTATTTGACTATTACAGTGTTATTGTTGAACCATCAGTTCATAATAAAATATTATTTTACCCCACAAAGGAGAGAATACATGCATACTCTGAGTGAAATTGTTTTTTATAATGAAATCTACATTTTTTCTGTCTGTAACAATGTATGCAGAATAAATGACAGATGTCAATCTTGTCATGCTTTGACTTTCACTCAGTGTGTTGAAATACAGAACAACAGAGTCTCAACTCTGACTTCCTTAAGAGCAATTTTAATTTTGAACACAGATTATACCAAACACACAGTTGTTTTCAGAATGATTACTTGGCAAAAGTAACTTGCAGTAAAGTATTCTTTACCCATGCAAACTATACCTCATTAAATGGATGTATCCATTTATATATACTAAGTATACATACACACACCCATTTAATGCATGTATTTCTATAGAAAGATACAAGATACACACACACGTAAACGCAAATTTAGTGGCCTAGGATAAAAGTCAAATAAAAAGAAATTTTTAAGCTAACTGTGTGTTCAGATAGATAGATGATAGATAGATAGATAGATAGATAGATAGATAGATAGATAGATAGATAGATAGATAATTATGAGGACTTGCATTTGTGAAATGTACAAAACTATATACAATTTAAATGTAAAAATATGATAGCTAGTCATTGAATGGATTCACTAGTCTGTTTCTCTGAATGTCATTTTCTTTTTACACTTCCCTGTCTGAATCTTTTCTCTCTTCACCTACCTGAGAGAGCTGTCTTACTTACACCTTTGCTGTGATGGACTCTGTATAAATATCCTACATGCAATGTGTTCCAGAAATATTCTCTCAAAGTATATTTTTTCCTTCATCTTTATTCTATGAATCTACTATGACCTGAAAAAGGGTGTTAGCTCATTACATCGTGTATTTTAATCTAAAGCAATAATGGTATTCAGTTTTCCGTAAGTCTATGAGACCCAGATAGTGAATTAGATAAATAATTTGCTTTCCAAAGTCTCCAAGGAGTTGCAACTCAGTGGCATAGAATGCAAGACAGGTAAAGGCCTTGCTGATGCAGGCTGACTATTAGCATCAGAGAGATGCTATCCAAGAAAAGAGACTGGATATTGCAGATCTTAGCACAGAGACAGCCACTGCTAAATGCCAGGTAGTGAAAACAGGTGGGGAGGAAAGGCTTAGGAGATGGAACTACTTAAGAAGCACAGCGGCAGAAAACAAATCCACTCATCTATGGCTTGAAGCTTGACCCAAAGGATTCTAGGGATGCCCTCTCTTTCAGAGAAAAAACATCTCAATTTGAACAATGTTCATCCTTTTATTGAAAGGCATGTATTCTGCTTCTTAAGATTCTTGCTATTCCCATCTCTGACTCCCACTATGCCTAGTTATTTTAAAGTTACTCTTGCTTCTAAGTGTTTTGTAGTAATTCTCTGGTTTTTTTTTGTGTGTGTGTGTGATGTTATATAGTTATTTTACAGTTATTGCTTAATTTATTCTTAGGTAGGTAAAATGTCACTGACAGCTAATATTCTATACAAAGAATATGCATATAAAATTTAGTAATTTGCATGAAGGTTCTAGAGTAAGGCTCTGTATGTTAATGTTTGCTCCAGATATTAGTTTATTTATTCTACCTTAGATTTTAATGTTATCACTTGAAAAATGGAATAGCTTTATTTTTTTATTTTTTTAATTAAAATATTTTAAAATTTACATATACTTGCCATTAATTGTAGTCCCCATGTATTCCCCATCACCATCTCACCAGTGCACCATCACCTCAG
>JAGFMF010011791.1:4621301-4676611 GCA_019455555.1 Galemys pyrenaicus | reverse complement strand
GGTTGTTTCCAGGTCTTCCCTATTGTAAAGAGTGCTACTATAAACATAGGGGTGCAGGTATTCTTTTGAATCAGTGTATTTGTGTCTTTTGGGTATATTTAAAAATAGAATAGCTTTAAAACTGTTTAACACCACTGCTAGTTTATTGCTGGTTGTATCATTGTTCCTTTCTGCTTATTTTCCTTCTCCCTTAAGGTTTGATGTTTTTCTTTAGTAGTGTATTTAGGTTCCTTTTTTATCTTCTTTTGTGTTTTTACAGAAAGTTATTGTTTTGTGAGTAACATGAAATTTGGAAAACAATATCTATGTATATAATGATACTTGAACACATTTCTAAATTATTTGTTTTTACTCCTTCCCCCTAACAATTAATGTTTGTTTAAAAAGATTTATTTATTTATGCATACAAGAGCTGGCATACAGGCCAGAGGTTTTGGGGGTGAGAAGATTCACCAGAGACAGTAGGGAGCAAAAGTGGATCTATTGTTTTACACTAATGCAGGGAGCAGCAGTGACACAGGAGAGGTCTGCAGTACCATGTGGGTCATCTCCCTGGCCCAGGATCGAACTCATGTTGCAATAGCTGGGTATAGCTTCATAATATAGTGCTTAACCCCTTGCGCCTTTAGAGAGGCTCCCACAATTGATGTTTTTGATATCAAATCTTGTTTTATGTCTTTGTATATTTCCCTTGACTGATTATTGTAACAGTTATTTTTTGCTACTCTTGTTCCTTTATTTTTTAAAGTTTTATTTTTATTTTTATTTTTGCATAGAAGAACTGAGGTATAGGCCAGAAGTTCGGGGACAGGGGGAGGTTGGTGAGAGGAGTTACCAGAGACAGAGTGGGGAGCAGAACAGGCAAACTGACTGAAATACACTTCTGAGGGAAGCAGTGGGCTAGACAGGAAAGGTCTGTTGTGCCATATGTGGGTCAGCATTCTGTCCAGAGATAACTCAGGCCATAGAGATGATAGTGCTGAGACTTAATGGCTAGGCCACCAGGAAGGTCTGCCGCTCTGTTCTTTTTATCTTCACTAGTGGTTGGTCCAATAGTTTTACTATATATTTTGAAGTGATATTTCCCCCTCTTTTGTATATATTCTTACTTTTATTTTGTAGCCTTTCTTTTCAGTTGGGATAAATCCTTAGCATTTCTTGCAATGACAGTTCAGTGGTGATGAATTTTCTCAACTTAAGTTTATCTGGAAAACTCTTGATCTGTCCTTACCCTTCACTCTGCTCTACTCATTTACTTCTGGTCCTCAATGCAGGGAGCTCAAGTCTGCTGAATGACATATGAGATTGGGTTCCTGGGGTTAGACACAGACTTAGCCACTCCTCCCCAGGGAAAAACTGAAAAGCCCCCACCTTAGAGATGTTTTCTTCTATACAGTTCTGTGCTCTCATATCAGGGTTCTTTCCTTGGTGAGAATGTCTCTGTATCCCCTATTCTTCCACCTTGGGTTCCCTTCTATTTTTCCAATAATAATTCTATTGGAAGTACAATTTCAATTTAAAGGATTTTTGCCTATTTCAGTAATTAAAGATGTTATTTAATTGCTTGCTAATTTCTAATTTATTTGTTGAAACATAGCTTTTGGTCTTTATTCTGTCCTATAGATTAGGTAACTCCATTAAAAGACCCTTACTACCTTCAAAAAATGTTATTTGTGTTTGGTTTTCAGTAGTTCAACTATGATGGACCTAATGGATGGATGGCTGTATTGGTATCTGCAAAAATATCTGAATTTCTCTTTCTTATTGAACATATTTATCTTAGATAAATTTTCTAAGAATTGTCATGTCTGGGCCATTTTATCATTTCCTTTCTGGTTTTGGTCATTTTCCATTTTTAAGTAACCATTGAAATTATTGATTAGACATTACATATTAACAATTATAGAAGTTTTTGTTTGTCCCATTTTCCTCCAGAAAGGGATGAGTTTTTCCTTATAAATTTATAGCATATAGATTATCTAAATTAGTTCAATTTTGTTAGAACTGATTTACTTATATTTTCCTTATTCCTTGAAATTTACTCCATAAATAATTTTTCTGCTATTAGCTAGAGCATCGAGCATTTAACAACTCTAATTCCCAGTGTCTGGTGGCTGCTAAAATTGGCCTCTTTGCCTTCTAGCTTTGCAATCTTTTGGTTTTTTTGTGTCTCTACATGTGCAAGTAGTTGTAGTTTTGTATATCTACAATAACCACAAGGAAAATGTCATCCTGATTTTTGGACTCATTTCGCTTCTTTTTGTGTCTTTGTGCTCATTACAGATACTGTATCTGTCTCATCAAACTATATCATTTCTGCTGGAACACTTTCTCCTAGCTCTGAATATCAAAGAATGCCTTAGTCATTGTGAATATAGAACTCACATGTTTTCTTCCTTTCTGTCAAGGATTACATCTCATCTGGCTATCCAGTGCTGAATTCTCTTCACTGACTTGAAGCAGTCAGTATATGTAAATCGTGTAGCTTTTATAATTATATTCCGTGGGGTTAGGCAGTAAAATTTATACCACACCATCATACCCAGATTGGAAATATCATCACACTTACGTTTAAATAGAAAAATCATGGAAGAAAGTTAGATAGCATTATATCATTTGATAGTCAATGTGGCTATAATTAAAGCTTGGGTTCTGAAAAAAAGTTGGAATTACCAAATTAATTATAAAGGAGACAAGTCATTGGTCTATAATTTTTTAATTTGGATTTGTCAAAGAAAAAATATATTCATTTTATTATAAGGTTTAATGCAAACAATGAAGAAAACTAAAATATATTTTATCATATATTCTATTGAATAATATACATTTAATATAATAATTATAATATTAATTATATTATAACACAAATAACATCCTATGATAGACAGTAAGAGTCTTTTAATGGCATTACTTAATATTAATATAATATTCTTCTCAATAAAGGAATAACTGTATATCAGTAAGGTAAGGGCGTTCTTAAAACTTTGAAGTTGAATATTTGAAATAATTTGAGGTTGGCTTGTCTTTTAGAACTTACTAGTCACCATATATCAACTGTTTAATATATGATTAAAATTAGTTTGCCCGTATATTGTGACAAAAATTATAGATTGATTATGTTTCCCTTACTGTGTTCTGAAGAAATACGTGTATTTGTGAACATAGGCACATATATCCTGGAATCATTTGTTTGTTATTATTAGAGTTTGAAAACTAATTTCTAGTTTTTCATTAATGCTGGAAAAAGTAGGAATACTCTTCAGTTCAAATTTTATAACTTTACATTTTTTTCAGCTTTTTAGGAGTCATGTTTATGACTAAACGTTAGAGAACATTAAAAAGAAAAGTGACCCATTATACCTTACTTTGAAGAAAAAAAAAATATAGGATAATCAACTCTGCTAAAGTACATGTGACACCTTATACCACTGAATGTGTATGTAGGTTAAGAAATTGGAACCGGGCCTCCCTATGGCGCAGTGGGTTGAGTGCGCACTGTGAAGCATCCACAGCACAGCAGCACATGTTTGATCCCTGGCTAGGGAGGAGACCCACATGGCAAGGCGGACCTCTCCTGCCTCACCTGCTGCTCCCATCAGCAGTGTGTTTCAGTAGATCCACCTGTTCTGTTCCCCACTCTATCTCTGGTGGATCCTCTCACCTCCTGCAACTCTGGCCTATGCCCCATAAAAAATGGTAAAAAAAAGAAAGAAATTGGAACCATATTATTCCAAGATACAATGGATATTCTGATGTAGGTCAAGTGTCCTTGAATGGGAAGCATTCAAATAGCTGTTTTATTACTCATTTGCTTATTTACATACTAAAAACATTGCAGAAAAAGCCTAAATTAATGCTTAATGATCAGTATTCAATACAAGTTCCTTAGAAGAGGAAAATGCCAGATTCTTTGTGCATCATTTTTAAAATTTGAAAGTAACCATTGCAATGTAAATTGTAACTAATAAAGCAATTTAGAGGTTTAGAAGCTCTTTGGCTAAGCTGTCAAGAATGCCAGTTACCCTGGTTAAAAAGAAGTCACAGGATCTAACTATATACCATGTCAATCAATTTTCCCCAGAATTCTTTATAAATAATATAAAACTTTCATACAACTAGGCACTTTGCCAGGTAAATATTGTTCATGTAAGGAAAATATCAATTAAAATGAATGTAATGATCATTTTGATTACAGTTTTTTTTAGGTCAAGGCCTGGGGTTAATATGAAATGACTTATTTGCTCACCTGGCAAAGTTACTGAAGCAAAGACAAGATCCTCTAAAAAGCAATTAAAATCGATACTATCCTGGGAAAAAAGTGTATTAAAAGTGACAAGCTTCTATGAAACAATGCCCTTTATTATTCCCACTAAGTCTCCATTTTTTAAATTGGCTTCAAGCCATCATTAGCATTTTATGAAGTAGTCTACAAATTATGAGAAAGGAACTTATAAGACAGGAAAATATGACATCAAAAATAAAAATATGAAATTATGATATCTCTACTCAATGCTACATAAGACTACATAATCTGAAAACCAAAATAGATAATACTAGCACTGTTTGAAGACAGCTCTAAAACTTTGTAATGTGGTATACTATAAACTTAGAAACAATTCACCTATCATCAAGCTTAGGGACAAAAAGACTTTACTAGTAGACTATAAGTAATTTGTGCCTAAAATTCAATCATGCACATTTCACCACATTATATCTCAGCAAATCTAATTTTCTATTCCAGAAAAACAGAAAAAAAACTAATTTGCAATAAAATTGTATATTTCTGTATTAGTATCAGATTTCTCAATTTTTGTCAGGTAGTACCATTTATTATGGATTACCAGCACTTATTGTATCTCATCTTATTTTTTTTCCCAGTATGAAGAATTATTAAAGTACTGGTTGTTCATGTTTTGATTTTATTTAACTTTTATTGTTGTAAATAACAGTTAACATAAAATGTACCAACTCAACCACTTTTACTGCACAGTTCAGTAATATCACATATCCCTACATAGTGATAGAACCATTATCAACATATATCTCCAGAGTTCTTTTTTAAAAATAATATATTATTTTATTGTGGTAATGTGGACTTATGTTTTAGGAGTATAAGATCATGCTTCTTCAAATGTGTTATCAAACTTTACTTATCACCAAAGTACCAATACTCCTCCACCATCGTCTTTTGGGTTCCTGCCCTCCATCACCTTCCACCATGGCAGCCTCAATTCTGGAGTGAGATTTCTTGTGTTATTATAATTATTATTATTTTTAGTTTTGTCTCTTTGTTTTGTTTCTATATTCCACATATGAGTTAAATCTTTGGGTATCTGCCTTTTGCCTTATGACTAATTTTGTTTAACATAATCCCTTATAATTCTAGCCATGTTGTTATTGCTAGAATTCATTCATACAGTTGAATACCGTTCCACTGTGTATATATACCATAATTTTCCTGATCCACTCATCTGTGGTTGGATACTTAGAATGTTTCCATAACTTAGCTTTTATAAACACTGCTGAAATGAATATAGTACTCCTCTCTTGCAAAAGCAAAACCACTATTTAACATTCTGTCTGTATAAGTTTTACTATTCTAGATACTTCATATATGTGAAATCATACAGTATTTACCCTTATTCATCTGGCTTAATTCATTTTTTAAATTTTTTTAAAAATTGATTTATTTATGCATACAAGCACTGGGTACAGGCCAGAGGTGTGGGAGGTGAGAGGATCCACCAGAGACAGAGTGGGGAACAGAGACAGGAGAGGTCTGTCTCTCTCCACATGGATCACCTCCCTGGCCAAATATAGGGATCGAACTTGTGCTAGCAGTGCCTTGCTTCATAGTGCGTTGGCTTCATAGTGCCTTGCTTAACCCATTGCACCCCCAGGGAGGTCCTGGCATACTTTATTTGATATAATATTCCAAACTTCTTTTATGCAATGAAATGTATGAGAATTTGTTTCCCATTTAAGGCTGATTGATACTCTATTGTACATTGTGCACAATTTTGTTTAACCATTTAATATTTAGGGTGATTCTTCCTTTTGATATTATAATTAATGCTACTATAAATATTGGTGATAGATAAATATTAATATTTTTGCTTTTAATGTTTTGGAGTAAATGCCCAGTAGTCAAACGGCTCGGTCATATGGAAATTCAATGCTTAATTGTTTGAGGAAACAGCACTATTGTCAGGGAATTTGCATCATTTTATATTCCCAGCAGCAATGGCCAGTTTATCAATTTCTCCACATTCTTACAGACACTTGATTTTTTAAAAATAAACATTTTATTCTTTATAATTCAGTTTAATAGCTTGTGATTTGAAAGAATTAAATCACTTCTTATAGGCTATCTGCTTTGTTGGTGTACAATTTTCACAATGTTCTTTTTTTTTTCATAGTGCTCTTATACTTTCCAGATTATTTCTAATTTAAGCAAATTTGAGTGTTATCTCCTTTTACTTTACATTTTAAAAGGACAGTCTTATTAGGAAAAGGAGTAAAACGAATGCACCTGCATGGTCACAGGTGGCCAGGAGAGCTGCTTATCCATGTTTTTTTTTTTGTTTGTTTTTTGTTTTTTTTGTTTTTGTTTATTTTGTCTTACTAGTCTGCTTGGCTTGTCATGTTTGTGATTGTGACCTGCTCATAGAGACATTTGGGGACTAGGCTGATCCCTCCCATAGGTCATGAGCTGTCTGTTCTGGGAGAGGGCAGGACAAGAACAAGTCAAGTACTAGCTGCGCTTTCAGTTTTCAGTGTGTTTTTCTCTAAGCACTTGTTTGCTTTCTGTTGACCTTTGACTGTTTCCAGAGCTCCTAAACTTTTGTTCATCCAGTTATTCCTTGTTTTCTGTTTTTGTATGGGCAAGAGGACTGGGCACTTCCTCACCTGTCATTTGACTGATGTCAAGCACATCTTTGCTTTTAAGGTATTTAAGTCATAATTACTCTGTTATATTTACCTTTCCAAGATTAGAGAAATTTTTATCATGAAATAATTTTAGTCATCAAAAATTCTATTGATTATCTAGTAGACATTTGTGAAACAGACATCTCATGCAGGCCAAAAATTCTCTAAATACACTTTCAATTGTTACCTACAATTTATTTAATAGTCAGCAAGTCTGAACCTACCATCATAATTACAAGAACAGCAATTTGGGATTTTAGATTATCAATATTTTGTTTTGACATTTAGGTATCTAATATTAGAAATGAAATTTAACTTAGAGGAATTTAGAAAAGTCAGGTTGTAATGAACCTGAATGTTGATTTCAGTAATTTTAAAAAGAGCTGGCTTAGTAGAGATGAGTTTGCTCAGGAGTCTGTATGTGGGGACCAGCTGCAAAACTCCAAAATCTCCTTTCCATCAAAGTCACTTTTTCCCTTAGGCTGCTTCCACCATTGCATATTTGTATAGGTACTTCAATTCTCCATCTCCTGAATTCTAAAAATATAAAGAATACTGTAGAAGTTGAGCTTTCTTTTTATTGGAGCTTTAGTGTAAAACTGAGCAGTAGAAGTGTTAGCCTATAGAATAATAAGAGTTTAGGGAATCATGTGTATTCTGCTACCGATATAATTGTACATTCCCCTGTAGACTTTAATTTATATTTCCGTATGGTTGTAGGGGTATGAGTGTACCTGCAGAGCAAGTGGCACGTTGGCAAGCTGGTGATGTGAACGCCCAAAGGGAGTATAAGGCAGGTTGTAAGCACTGGGCTCTGGTATCTCATCTTGTTAGCTCTCAAAAAGGGAGGAAATGTGTAATTACAGGCATTCATCAGGGATGTTATTTGAGTTAGGTGTCTGGCATGAAACCAAGGCTCACTTTAAAATGGAAAATGAAAAGACTCCATGTGTCAGTCAGTAGAAGCGGCAACACAGGCATGAACATTTAGAATGCAAACAAAGAGGGAGATTGGAGACTAAGTACATCCAAATACACAGTAAATAAACTAGAAGACAAGTGTGAGGACATTAACCAGAATGCAACTAAGAGGCCAAAGACTACAAATTAAAATTTGGAATGAAAATTATACCAAAGGAAAACAAAGTCTCAATATAAGAAGTGTTTCAGATGAAAACACCAAAGAAAATGATAAGGCATCCTCAAAAAACAAAAACTAATAAAAGTATTTAAGAATAAGAAAAGATGTTAATCCTCTGATGAGTAATCATAAGGAGTTCCAAAAGGCATAGAGAAATGTTGTCACCTAGATGTATGATGCTGAAGTTTAGAACTCCAAAACCAAAGACAAAACAATTTGACACAATCTAAGCTTCTCATCAAAAAATAGTAGAGTACGGATGACAATAGAAAGCTGTCTTCAAAACTGATAAGAAAGAAATGCTATTACTCTTGAAATCTTCAGCTAAATTGCATTAAATATGAGAGTGAGATAAAAATGTGTTATAACAAAAGAATGAGTTCAGGATTCAGAGAAACTCCCTGGAAAACAACTTAAGATGTTTACATCTCAGAGTGCAATCATTATGCAATATTCATTCTCTTTTGTCTTGCTTTCAAGAGAATTCTATTTGCAATAGAATTTTACTGACTTATCCTTAAGCACTTACTGCTCTTGCCTCTTCTCATAGATTTAACTATTTGCCCACAATTTTTCATATTTGCCCTGCCTCTGCATGTTTGCCTCTAAGTAGATGCTATTCCTACATCAAGTTTGGTATAGCCAATTAGCTTGTTTTGGCCAAGAGCATGTGACATGTCAAAGTATAAACCAGGAGATAAATTGTGTGGCATAGTTTTATAGCTCATAAGAGAAACCACAGGAATAAGTTTATCTTCCTAGTGTTGTCTGTAATGAATAGAAATGGTGGCCTAAGTTTTGATCAATACTGTCTTTGAAGGTAGGAACAGAAGTTAAGTTTGTAGAAAAATTAAGATATAGCTGCCAGGAAAGTAGTTCTAGAAAGAGAAATAAGCAGTATCCTAAAAATACCAGGGGACTTATTTCTAAATGTTACTGATATAAACTCTCTTATGTGTGCATAAGGAAATATGTGAGATGATATATAGTGAAACATGATTTAAATTAGAAAAAATAAGAAAGGCTAATTTGTGGGATATTCACAGTGAAATACTAAGTTGTTAATGAATGAAAATTACATGTAGCATCTTATATTTCAAAACTGTGATCTTGAGTGAAAAAGCAAAATGAGAAAAATCATACACATGCATATAAATCTACATATTGAAAATGGTACTACTTGAATATATATTTGTGGAAAACTAGAGCAATATTATAAAAATATGCAGAGAATAATAATGACTCTTGGAAAATGAGTTGAAAATTTGATTATGGCAAGTAGTTAAACTTGGGTATCAACTGTAAATGTAATAATTTATTTCTCTAATAAAATTTGGAGCAAACACTTCATGTACCCTAAAGAACCTATTCAATTTTGTCACCAACTCACATAGAGAATATTGTCTGCTTCCTTGCAATATAAAATTCACTATATTTTTGATAACTTCTAAACACTTACGGCTAACCAGGAAAGAATAAAAAATAAAAAGAAACATTTCATTTCAAACATAGAGAAAATACAAAATATTTAATCTTAGAGCCTAGGAAATTAAACAAGATACTTAGCATCATTTGTCCCATTATATAGGTTTTCTACAATGGAATAAGTAAGTTATAAGAATAAGAAAATGAAGATAAAGTTTTAGTAAAGTTAAACTACAGACTTTCATTATTTTATGGAAGACATGGAAGTATGTATGCTATACACTGAAATAAAAATACACATTAAAGACCAATCATTGTTTTAAAGTCAAAAAAAATAAATAAATAAATAAATAAAAATTTGGAGCAAACACATCAAAATGTTTAAGACTTGACTATATATGTATGTATTTATTATATTATATATGATATGCTATAAGTTTATCACTATAAAAAGTAACAGAAAAAGAAAACTCCAATAATAAATTTATCATTATTAACTAGAGTCATTTGCAGGAACATGGATGGAGCTAGAAGGGATTATGCTCCGTGAAATAAGTCAGAAGGCAAAAGAAAAATATTGGATGGGCTCACTTTTAGGAGTAATATAAAGGAACCAAAAAAGGGATGAAGGAAAAGAACAATAACGATTAAAAAAAAAACCAACAACAAAAACAAAAAGACAAAGACAAAGATAAATCAGAGGCACTTGTGGGGCAAGGAGGGAAAGTGACTAGAAGGCAGAAATAACACAAGAGACTGAGGTGATGATACATTGATGAAATGGTGGTGGGAATTCCATGGCGACTACAGTCGATGTCAAATATACATAAAGAAAAATAAATGAATAAAACTTATCATTTCTTTGTTTGTATTTTTGTCTTGTTTTGGTTTTAATTTGTCCAAAGAACAATCACCAAAGAATGAAAAGAACTAAAAATGAGTCATTAGAATATATCATTGAGAATTATAGTGCATTGTATGTGAATTATCAATTGTATTGAAATCAGTCCAAGTTTATCAGATTAAAACAATCAACACTGATTTTTTACATTTATGTAATCAGGAATTTAGATGTGATTTAACTAGACTCCTGATTTCATGTTCCTGAGATCCTCATGTAACTGCCATCAGAGACTGTATTTTTATCCAAAGGTTTCCTTCAGGCAGGTTTTAGTTTCCAGCTTGTTAACATGATTGCTCTTAAATCTCAGCCATAGATCCTTCAAAATTGTCTGTCTCAGTCAGGCTTTAATAGACTATGATAGATGGAATATCATAGTAAAATAGTAAGTGTTAGAGTGTCCATGCTAAAGGCCACCATCTTTTCTTAACCTAATCTTGGAAATTATATTTTATATTTCTATTGTATTCAGTCTACTAAAAGTGAATCACTCTAGCTGGTTTGGTTTTGTGACTTTAGGTTAGGGGTGGTGCATTCATATGAATTTTGGAAACAGGCCATTGTCAAAACCCCTTCCAACATTTCATAAACTTGCTACCAGAGCTTCTTCTCTACTTCCAGTTTGAGTATTTTGGGAAATAAACTCTTTTGAATTGTTTTTCTTCAGCTGTCTACTCTTTCTACAATTAGCTGTAAGAGGAAAGAGTCCTATATTAAAATCCAATGGTGCCCAGATTAATGAAATACCAAGATCACAGTCACTATGATGGATCCTAATAAATACATGGTTCCTAATAAAAACATATCAGTCAGGTCAAGATATTATGTGTTTGACAGGATTGGGTGTTTTATCCATGTGTGTTTTGGTGAAAGTTGCTGAACTAAAAAATAATATGTCTGGTGCTGTCTCATTGCTTTGGGAAAAAGAACTGGAGTAAATCTCTGTTGATTAATGAATAAATACAGACATCTGAGTCAATACTCAGTATCTACATATAGCACCTTAAAAAATAATTGTATCTCCAGAAGAGTACAAAAATACTTGATACACTTACCAGACACATTGATTATCATCACACCACAACTAACAAAATATTGGCTCAGGAAAATTATTTTTACAGGCTTTCTGTATTCACATATTTATACAGTCTAGACAGATATTATGGTAATATCACTATTAGTTAGGCATGGCTAAAACTTACAAAATTACATTTTAATTCAGTCTTGTGTTATTTATATAGTTATTGAGGTTTCTTGTGATCAATAAATTGCTTTAATAGATATGTTTCTAACATCAATTATAAATTGATAACAACATGTCAATTACATTTATTAATGTTTATTTCATAAATTCTTTGAATAGTATTTATAGGAATTTAATACAAGGACACACTATTTTTTTTATATTTCAATGAACATTTAGTATTAGTATATGCCAAAATAATGCATTCCTTCATATAAGATAATAAGATTTATAGTTCATAGTATTTTAATGTTGTTATAGGCTATGGTAGCTAAATTAATGTTTATCACAAATATTGCATCATCCTTTATAGTCATAATATTTACTTTCTCATTCTTTAACTTTGTTATTGTTTTAAAAATAAATAAACTTATTGTATTCCTCATTTTATTATAAATCCACTTCAAATTATTTCAAGAAGCTGGCTGGGAATATATGGTAAATAAATATGTGAATACTTTGGTCATAGCTTTGGTACATTTCACTAAGCTTTAGTCAATTGTTTAAAATAATAACCATATCCATGAGTAGCCTACATTCTTTTCTCTTCACTTTAAATTATTGTACTTTATATTTTAGTTTCATATGTTCCTTGTGGAGAGAGAAATTGATTGGATATTATACTAACACTGACTTGTTCTGGTTTTGCTCAATATAAGAACACAAACTTGACTCTCTTTGTCTAATGTTCTGTTGTATATGGATGTAGAAGTAATAAAAAACTTTATTTTCAGGTATGTATAAATTCTTTAACGTGGACCATTTTACATTTATGTTTGTGTAACCTAGTGTTTCATGACTAATAATTTAAAAATTGTTTTATGCATTACTTAATATAATGTTCATTTGAATATGTGATCTTAACATTTTTAATGTTTTTCTTATTATGTACATTATTATCATCAATAAATTTCATATGAAATATTTTTCAGAGCACTACCAGTTGTATGTTCCTGAGTCAGCTCAAGTTGGTTCAGCTGTTGGGAAAATTAAAGCAAATGACGCAGACACTGGTTCAAATGCTGACATGACCTACTCCATCATTAATGGTGATGGCATTGGGATATTCTCTATCTCCACTGACAAAGAGACCAGAGAAGGGATCCTTTCCTTGAAGAAGGTAAAAAGAACTTACTGTCCGTGATTTAGGCAACTCATCTATTTTTCCATGAATGGAAATTTGGCAGAGGTAGGAATAATCTACTTTGTCGGGTCATTAAAATAATCCATTTTCCAAGTGGTAATTCCCCTTAAAAAAATTTATTTATTCATACAAGAGCTGGGATGTAGGCCAAAAGTGCAGGAATTCAGGAGGTGAAAAGATTCACTAGAGAAAGCGTGGGGAACAGAACAGGCAGATGTACTGAAATACACTGTTGAGGAGAGCAGTGGGCGAGACAGGAGAGGTCTGCTGTGCCATGTGAGTCAGCTCCCTAGACTGGGATCAAACTCATCCTGCAGTGGCTGTGGGTAGCTTCATAATTTTGAGACTTAACCCATTATGCCACCAAGGAGGTCCTCAAGTGGTAATTCCTCTTTGAGATGTGAGTGCATTTTAAATACAGGTATATCTGCTCTTCAGATCATTTTGTAGGAATTACATTTTGTTACAGTGGGAAGAACTGGGACAAACATATCAGCAATATGCCTGACCCTACCCCCAATCTTTCTTTTCAGATAACAGATTTATCATGAGTGCAAGTCTTACAGATGTCTTTGCTCAATTTTATATTAAGCTATGTAACATGAAGGGCTTTTTTTTTTTTAAGATTTATTTATTTGTGCATACAAGAGCTGGGGTACAGACCAGAGTTGTGGGAAGTGAGACAATTCACCAGAGACAGAGTGGGGAGCAGAACAGTTGGATCTACTGAAACACATTGCTGAGGGGAACAGCGGGCAAGGCAGGAGAAGTCTGCTGTGCTCATATGGGTCTTCTCCCTGGCCAGGGATCGAACTCTCACTGCTGTGCTGAGGATGCTTCACAGTGCAGTGCTCAATCGATTGCACCACCAGGGAGGCCCATGGAGGGCTTTCTAACTGATGTAAAAGTCTTCAAACATGTTAATGATTACTCATTAGGAGACAAAATTTTGCCTAACAGTCAAGGATCCATGAAGACTGCTTTTGGAAAACATTGACCTTCTCCCTCATTTTTTTTTTTTTATTCCAAAGAATTTGTCATTGGATTGAAGCTATTACTGTTTGTTTCTAACAGTAGGTAATACTCTCTAATAGTCCATAATATTTCATTTATTTTGTTTTTATTCCAAAGACTTTGTCATTGGGTTGAAACTATTACTGTTTGTTTCTAATAGTACATAATACTTTCATAGTACATAATATTTCAAGTCCTTGCAAAAATGAGGTGGAACATAGGTAGTTAGTTACAAAAGGATTTAAATATAGCACCCAGTAGAGCATGTCTCAGTCTTTCAATGCTTAATGATTTCATGTTGGAAAGTTAGTAACATTTAGATCCCTTGGACTACACTGGTATGTTTTCTTTCAGAAATAATGGAGTGGGACCTAGGAATGGTCTTTTTAACAAGTAGTCTTGGTAATTCTACTAAAATATGTTTAGAATACAGACCAAGAAACTTTATTATGATGTGCTTCTAATGATATTGAAATAAATCTACCTACTTACCAGTTATATGCCTATTTATCTAGTTTGTATATGATTTTCTATTTGAATTACACATTGTGACATTAATATTTCTAATAATGTACATTGATTTAAAATTGGTAATTCTCTCATTTTTTGGACGCCACACAGGGATCCTGCAAAGTATAACATAAAGTGTGTACATATTTAAAGAGCAAAAGTCATCATGTAAAATACTGTAGTTAAAATATTGATGTCTTCTTCTAAAATATTTTCTCATTTCTCATTTGCTTTTCTGAGATTATGCAACCGTGGGTCAAAATGTGATAATATGAAGACAATTTTAATGTCTTTATTTAAAAGATATATGTATTTTGAGTGTTTCCATGTAACAATTGTTGTATTCTATATGAGCCATCCAAAGTTAAGTATCACCAGATTTAATAATGATCTGAATACAGTTTCTAATTTATGGAGGTAGACAGCTATCAAATATAACCTTCATTCCTATATCAGTAATAAAAAACATTTCTACGAAAGAGAATTATACAGTGCTACTGAGAAAAATCTAGGATATTTGATCCTGTCTGATATTCAGTGATGATTAAAAGCAGAATTGAATGTGATATGGAGTTAATTACATAAACATTATAAGATTTAGAATTCTATAAAGAGAAAATAAAGTGTATAGAATATGGCATATTTAAGATGCCAAAATAATATCTTTTAATCAGAGGCACAAAATTGGTGGGTACAAGAACACACAAAGTCTTACTGAACTTTACTTAATAGATAACCATTGAAGTTATTTAAATAGAAAGTGATTAGATCTCAATAGATGTTAATATTCTGATTAACGGATGTAAGCTACATGAGGGCAACACTGTTTATCACATCAATTCATTCTCACCTTTTAGCATATTTTCTCACACAGAGTAGGCATTCATTAAATAATAGAGTAATTACTGGATGTGGATACTGGTAAAAATATGATGTGAGGATGATAACCTGCTTTTAATCCTTGGATTATTTCCTCACTTAGGAAAATAATGGTAAATGGTTTAATTCTTTCTAAAAAATGAACTTTGAAATCTGAGAGACACCAAAATTTAAAAAAAAAAGAAGAAAACAGGAAAGAAAAAGATTCCTTGAAGAAAATAGAAGAGTATTTTCAAAGGAAGGCTATAGAGGAGGAAGATAGTGACTAAAATGTAAAATAACATAGAAATTAAAAATAATTTAAGATTGTAAATATTAATTGGATTTGATAAAAAGGAAGACAGGGTAATAGTCACCAGGAGTTTTGAACTGATTATCATCATCATTATCATCACAAATACTAGTAACATGAATTAATATTTTGGATTGTTTCATCTATATCAGGTGAATTGTAAACATCTTTCCCAAGTCTTGATTAAGTGAGTACAAATATTATATCATTTAATTCTCACCAGGATATAGTGATACAGGGAGTGTCATTATCCAAACAAGAAACAAACATAACTAACAGAATGGAATCTAAGAGAGATAAAGAATTATACTCAAGTAGAATATATATAACATCATATGCAATGGTGAAAATTGCAAGCATTTTCTGTAAGATTAGGAAAAAGACAGGGATGTCCACTCTCATCACTATTGTTCAATATAATCTTTAATGTTCTAGGCATTAATGTTCTGAAATATTTAGGCGAGAAAAAGACATCAAAGGAATCCGTTAGAAAAAATGAACTGAAATAACTTCTATTTACCAATGATATAATAATATATATAAAATTTGGAAAATTCTACCAAAAACTAACAGACATAATATGAATACAGTAAAGTTGCAGAATGTAAAATCAGTACTGAAGAATCTATTGTATTTCTATATACAAACAATGAATTAGAGGAAAGAGAAATTAAGAAAACAGTACCACTTAAAATTGTATCAAAAATGATGAAATAACCTAGAAGTAAACTTAACAAAAATAGTGAAGGACCTATTCACTATAAACTCTAAGACACTGTCAAAACACATAAAATACAAAAAGAAATGGAAAGATACCTATGTTCATGAGTTGGAAAACAAACAAACATTGTTTAAATGGCCATATGACATAAAGTAATTTACCAATTTAAGGCAATACCTACCAAAATCCCAATGACACTTTTCAAGGAAATAGAAAAAAAAAATTGGATGGCACCACAAAAAACCTTGAATAAACAAAGCAATCCTGAGACAAAAGAAGAAATATGAAGATGCCACATTCCCTGACTTCAAACAATATTACAAAGCAACAGTAATCATACCAGTATGGTGTTGGAACACACAAACACAGACCTATGAAATAAAACAGTGAATACAGAAATACCCACACAGTATTTATAGCTAACTTTTTCACAGAGGAGCCACAAGAATACAATGGAGAAAGGAAAGCCTCTTCAACAGTTTGTGTTGAGACACATGGATAGCCATTTTCAAAAAAAGAAAATAGAAGAAAGAAACTAGATCATCATGTAACTTCTACAGAAAAAAAATAATTCAAAATGGATTAAAGAGTTGAATATAAAACCTGAAAACATAAATTTCATAAAATAAATCTTAGGTGATAGAAACCTGGATATTAATTACAGAGATGGATTTACTGACTCAAAATTCCAAACCCATGAGAAACTAACGCAAAAATAAACAAATGGAAGAACATTACACTAAAAAGCTTTGTGTTATGAAAGAAGCCACCGAAAAACACAAAGGCAACCCATGAACTGGGAGAAGATATTTACACAAAACACACCCAGCAATGGAGTAATATCCCAAAAATATAAACAATTCATACAGCTCAACAACTATAAGAACAAACCAGTCATAAATTGGGCAAAATACCTTTGTAAATATTTCTCCAAAGAAGATATTCAGGTGGCCTTCAGGCATGTGAAAAAATGCTCTCTACCACTCGTTATAGGAGAATTGCAAATCAAAGTCACTATAAAATATATCTCACCCCCATGAGAATGGCCTATATCAGAAAGAATGGAAGCAACAAATGGTAGTGAGAATGTGGAGACAAAGGAACACTCACTGTTTGTGAGAATTAATCTTGTATAGCATACATGGAAAATTATATGGATAATCCTTACATAACTCAATGGAAATGTCATATGATAGAGCAACCACTCTTACATATTTACCAAAAGAATGGGTAAACACTAATACAAAAAATAAATAAATAAAATTCAGATCCCTACCTTCCCACAGAATTATTCACAATATCCAAAACACAGGAAACAACCTAAATGCCACGTACAAATGACTGGGTAAAGAAATTGTGTGATATACACTGAATGGAATATATTCCAAATGGAATGTCCTTTTGGTACAAAATCAATAGCTTTTAATTGATGATGCAAAATGAAATAAGGGACAAAGTGGCAGATTATTGCTGGATGATTTCACTCATTTATGGAATATAAATAACCAAAGAAAACAAACTGGCAAAACATCTCATAGACTCGGTGAAAAATATAATAGTTACAAGAAGGAAGGGGAGTCAAGTATAGAGAGAAAGAAATGGTGGGGTGTAAGATGATAGTATTTGGGCACTGGAGTTTTGGGAGAATATAAGTGAAACATACACATGTTGAGGTACAAAGCTGTACTCCCCAAATGACAATTATGTAAATGAATGGAAAATAAAATATGACTTAAAAGAAAAGATATATGGGGGCTTCCTTGGTGGCACAAGGGTTGAGCGCCGTACTGTGGGGCTTCAATAGCCACTGCAGTGCACGATTCCCCCGCCAGGTAGGGGATCTATGTGGTGCAGCAGACCTCTCATATCTCACCCACTGCTTACCTCAGCAGAATATTTCGGTCAATCTGCCTGTTCTGCTCCCTGCTCTGTTTCTGGTGAATCTCTCACCCCACTGCATCTGTGGCCTGTACCCTAGCTATTATATGCATAAACAAATAAAATCTTAGAAAAAAAAAGAAAGAAAAGAAAAACTATATTGTGTTAAAGATAGCATTGTATGAAACTTTA
This sequence comes from Galemys pyrenaicus, assembly GCA_019455555.1. Taxonomy (NCBI): domain Eukaryota; kingdom Metazoa; phylum Chordata; class Mammalia; order Eulipotyphla; family Talpidae; genus Galemys; species Galemys pyrenaicus. Next base: position 4,658,341 of record JAGFMF010011791.1, on the reverse strand, counting down.
TCCATTCCTTAGAAAATCAGACAGGAGGGAGAAGGCAGTGATTGTAGCTAAGTTTGCAATGATCTAGCCGTGTTAAGCTCTGTTATCTTTATAAAGTAGGAAGTTATAACATATTTGCTAAAAAGTGAGCCAGACTGAGGAAGGTTTGAATACGTATATATAAATGTATAAATTTATGATGGATTAAAGACAATGGGTATCTTACCATCCTGAATGACTACAGTATTTTAATTTTGTCTAATTTAAAAAAAGACAAAATAGTATATGTGCATGTGTGGGCACGTATATTTAATTAACATTCTTCTTCATTCTGTATTGCACACACACGAACATGGATATTTTCAAGATAAGAATTGTTCAGTTGCGTGAATGGTAGTGGTGATATGCCAAAAATAATCTTCACTATTGATGAATTCAAATTGTTGTTCATTTTTTTTCCTTGAACATATTTTCTAGACTTTCTGAGTAATACATTAATGTTTTCATTCACCTAATTTTTTGATCTTTCAGATTAGGATTTTCAATCTCAGTTTTGCCATATCACTCTGTTTTGTGTTACAAATAATTGCAATTTAAAATGAAATTGTGCAATTCAAAAGATTTTGACCTTTAAGAGATACTGGCTGAGATGACAAGAAATGGATAAAACAGTCCTTTAAAATTAGTTCCTTTCTTCATCTCTACCACAACTCACCTTAGCCAGCAAGGCAGAGCAGCCTATCTTCCCAAAGATCAAAATTAGCTCTTCTCAATAAATCAGTTTGCAGGAGTTTCTGCACATTCCTGTCTATATCAGCCTTTCATCAGAAAATTGCCAACTGAATTCACTGGTCCATAGTATGGTACATTGTAAATACACTTTGATAACTTTCATTCATTGTTTAATGGAGCCTGACTTGATGGAAAGAGGAAAGAAGATAAGGATGAATGCAAGCTGATGCACTCTTTCCCTCTTTCCTTTGACATAAAGCTCTGTAGCTAGTGATGTGCTTCTTCTAGGAAGTCTTTCTCACAATCTGTTCATGTGGGCCCTATAAAATTTTTACTCTTGGTAGCAGTTGTTTTGTATATGTATACATGTGCATGAGTGTATATATATATACAACAGTAATAGTTAATCCATATATAATTTATAATTTATATATAATGTGTAGTATGTACACATTTCTTCTATATAGTTTTTCTCTGTGTGTGTATTACTTTGTCTATTTGTACCAAACTTAAATGACCCTTTACTGACGTCTCCAAGTAGTTATTTTGCTGCCCCTCTTGATTCTATGGAATTCAGTTCACCCATAACCACACTGTTATATAACAAGCACATGCTCTTCTTGTTCACCTTTTTGGTAATCTACCTCCCCTTCCTTCATTGGTCAAGGAACATTATTTTTCAAAGTCCAGGTTTAATGTTATCTTTGTAGTGTAACAGTTTTACTTATTTAGTCACAGCATCTTCCATGATCTTTTCTGTTTTACATCTCATGGTGAGTATTTTTCTAATTTTTCTCTCTAGCAAACATCAGTTCCATGGTCCTGTTAAAGGTCTGATAGAACAGGATGATTGTATGCTGATTAATTCACTATATGTGTGTAGGGGACAGTTTCCATGAATGTATATGTATGTGAGCCACATGTGTATCATTGTATGCAATAGTTGTTAAACATTATCTATAACCTGGCACTTTGTGTTTGCTTTTTGCTGTCATGTTCTACATTGTGTAAAAGATCATTATCCCATGTCATTTAACAAGTGATTTTTAAGAGTAAAAAGAATAAGTTGTAAAAACATATTTGAAAAATTGAAGTTAATCCTAAGAGGAAAAAAATATGTTCAATTATTAACCATACTAGGTCAACTGCATGTCTATTATATATGTATATATAATACATGCATATATATATATATTCCAGTTTTGTTTATTTTTACAGTGACATTTTTGGGGTGACAGAATTTTGCTCCCCTACAGTCAGTTGTGTTTAATTTTTTTCTATCATTACTTAATTTTTTTATGTCATTACTTTGACTTGTGTTGAGTGACAGACTACAAATCAAGTTATTCTCTGCCTTTGGATTTTAGAGTTTTGGCACTATGAAACACAAAAAACAATAAATAAGGTGTCCCAACCCACGCAAATGCACATATAAGCAAACACATTGGCATATTTTGTGCATAACAAGGAATGGGTATTTAATCCTAGTAAAGTATTTATAATAACTGAATATTCATTAGAAATTATATTAACAAAAAATCTGAGCTGCTATCTTTATTCTTATATAGTTCTTATATCCTCTCTTGCTCAACCAGACACTAAACTTTCAATTCAATTAAATCTATCACTATATTTGTAATAACTTCTGACAAAGAAGTGCTATTGGGCTACTTTTGTTCTTATTATTCGTCTATGGACTTGGCGATGAGCCTGCAGTGTTACAACAGTTGAAACTGCTTTGAATGTTAATTGGCTGTTTTTAAAACATATATTTCTGCAATATAATTTAATGTTCCAGTTGGAAATCAGTGATATTCTGAAATAACTTGATGAGTTAAACTATCCACATTAGTGGATTATGACTAAATTTTCATATACTGGGTTATTGAAAAATAAGTCAGAAAGAAAAAGAAAAATATTGTATGGTTTCACTTATCAGAGGAATGCAGAGGAAACAATAAGGGACCAGGGAAAACCTAATTATAATAAATTAAAAATTAAAATTAACAGGCAACTATAAACCAGAGACATTCTGTAGGGGAGGAGGAGGGAGAAGGAACTAAATGGGTGGGAAGAACTCACAGGACTATGACGATGGGACATGGGTGAATTGGTGATGGGACTTTCATGGGACTACACCTGGGAGGAGAAAGTATAAATTGTACAAAAAAATGAAGAATAATAAAATAAATATAAAAAAAGAAATATATTTCTACACACATATGTATGCTTATATTTAATTATACCTAAACATTATACAATTTGTAAACATACTTTATTTTGGGTTTATTTATTTGAAGTATAATCTTTTTTATTTCCCCCTGTCTTCAAATAACAGCAAACAAGTAAGATTTATTTGTGTCAATATCCTTAAAATAGATACACTGAATGACATTTTTATGCAGAGAGAAATTTATAGCAGGAAAACTTAGACATTTGTTGTAGATTTCACAGAATGTTCACAATTTAGAAAAAAACTCTGACAAGAACCACAAGCCTTGAAATAAGAAAGTCTAGCTGAGAAAACATTGTGCAAATTCATGCCATTTTTCTAATGTTTGGCAAAATACTATAATTCAAAATACATGTTTTTTCAGAAAATTAATAATGCTGGTCACTATTCTAGGATTTAGCCATTTTTGCATTATTGAAGTAACATATTTCATTTATTAAAATGACATCAATCCTATAATCCTTCTGTTTCTGTAACTGAAAAAGGGGATGATGATATAAGAAAAAATACACTAAGGAGGGGGTCACAAGGAGTTTTTTCTCTTATTATGTAGGAAAATATAATTTTAGTCCAACAATTCATAGAGCAATTTAGATAAATGCTGTTTTTGGTATTCTTCTATTTATAATGGCTGTATAGTTCCAGACATGCATATACTAGTGTGATTTAATGAATGAAATAAGAGATTAATGAGAAACAATTTAAAAAGTACCAAATATGTAGAGCTGGCTGGAAAATGATTGATGGGAAAGATAATAACTATCTACAGTTATATGAAATGTGTTAATATTAAAGAGGGAGAGTGTTATTTTATAAGTTAGAAAGAGCAGTGAAATGTAAAAGTAATTACTAAGAGTAATAGGATGAAATTAAGAAACTAAAACTTAAGATGAAAATTAAAGTGAACTCACTGACAGTGAACTACATTACGATCTTGAGCAGTAACTAGAGAAAAGTCAGAGAAGCCCCACTTCCCTGGAAAGTCAAAATTACAACCAGAATAAGCACCATCTTTCAGAGGGAGATGTGATGAAGGATTTTGCATAAAAAGCACTTCAGTTTCTTAGATCTGTGAGTCAATGAATTGAAACAATCATAAAGATGCTTGGAGTGCTAGTGTCAAGAATTAATGAAATCAGAAATAACAAAGTTATCAATTAATTTCAATGTTAGAATGCTTAGATGTTAGATGCATAGATTTAGAATGCTTAGATTTAGAATGCATAAATGTTTCTTTTAATAGTGAGGGTTTCATATTGCACTAAAAATATTTAGATCTTTAGTTTCTCAATTTGGAATGTTTCAGTACTCCGTTTTTTGTGGTAATTAAATTTCAGGTGTGCTTAAGGCACACCTCTATACAGTTTCTGATTCCTGAGTTCAGATACTAAGTTCACCACTTACAGGCTGATGCCCCTGTGTAAGTTTCGTAACTTTTCTGTGCCTTGATTTACTTATTTATAAATGAGAAGCAATTGTAGAATACCTCTGAGAGTCATTGTGATGATTAAATAAGTTAAGATATATTGGTTATTGGGCCTCCCTGGTGGCACAGTGGGTTAAGCAACGCACTATGAAGCAAACCGCAGCCACTGGAGCACGAGTTCGATCCCTGTTGCTGGCCAGGAGGGGAACCCACATGGCGCGGCAGACCTCTCCTGCTGTGCCCGCTGCTCCCCTCAGCAGTGTACTTCAGTTGATCTGCCTGTTCTGCTCCCTGCTCTCTGTGGTGAATCCTCTCACCCCCCACACCTCTGGCTTGTACCCCAGTGCTTGTATGCATAAATAAATCTTTAAAAAAAAAAAGATATATTGGTTATTTAGGTCACGCATAGGTGTTAACTATTGATATTTAAAAAGTAATGTAAAAACTCATTCTTCAGTATGAACTATGTAACAGCACTTTACTGTACTCCAAACATAGCCATACTTGAAGTTGAGTAAGAGGTATTAATCACCTGTTCTGTACTAGGAATGATGCCAGATACCTGAAATATGAAGATAAATTAGATAACATTCTTCCTCTTAGGGAAAACTGAGTATACATGATACATTATTATAATACAAGACCTCAAATTCTAATGGTATAGGTTTACTTAAATTGTTACAAACTCACAAAAAAAAGAGGGCCAATTTCTCAAAGATGGGGAAGGTCAGAAATTTTTTGACACGGCAGATTATTTTTAAGCATGCATGGACCAATATGAAACAAATACTCCAGAAAATTAATATGACTCAAGGGTTTAATATCCAAAAACATTATTCTTCAAGTCTGGAGATTACAGGCAAACAATTTTGAACAATAAAAATGAGGGAAACTGTCTTAGGAAATGCATCATCAAGCCAAAGTAGTAATGGATAAAGGAAAATGACAAACAGAACACTGTGCAAATAACATAAGCATCAGAGTGATGTATCAGAATGTAAATAATGTATGTCCAAAAAATGTAGGAATAGTACCTCTTATAATATGAAAATAAGAGTACAAGTGATACAAACTTACTGATTATTGGTACTAAATAGGAAGCAAAAAATGTAAGTCGAAACCAATAAATCAAGATCAAGAATTAGATATATGGTCACACTTAAGAAAATAAATATTTAGAAAAATATTAATATGAAAGTGAAGTGGAATAAAATAGGATTTTTCCTCTTTTAAAGTAAGTTTTATGTGGGGTACTAATAAGAATTGTTAAAGGAAATATAGGTCAAACATATTACCTAAACTTAAAAAAGAGAGGTGGTCACTAGAACAAAATTTTCTAAATAACAGAAAGAACTCCATAAAAAAAAACCCCAAGGTATCTAAAAACCAAAGATAATGAAATTAATATGGGGTCTAGGCACAGGTGGGCTAGTGGAGGGTGAAGAAAATGTATATGTTAACAATAACAACAAAAATGCTTAAGCTTGAGTGTTATCAGTGGAAATATGACTGCAACTGAAAAGAAAGCATGAAGTGATAGGTAAAGAAGGGTAGAAAAATACAATACTAACAACATAAATAAAAAGAAAAATAAGTGATGTTGTTTTAATGCCAGCTATGAAAGAATTCAAAATTAAGTATTAAAGACTTAAAAAGAACTTGCAATTCTAACTGGAGAAATTCATGATTTTGCATCATACGTATATATTTCTGAAGCACATTGCACAGCAAGTCATAAGGCAATACACAAACATTTAATATACAAGTATTGTAATATAATATATACAAGGAGATATGTATAGAATTAGATGAATAGAGACTATCCTTATTTCATATTGGACAAATGTTTTAAAAATGTGATTTACTCAACAGCATAAATAATGAGGATTTTACATACATCAATTGCTGTATTGTGAAAGAGGTATCCCTTATTTCAAGTGCCCACAGAACATTTATTAATACTGAGCATATATTAGTCTTTTTGGAAAATGTCAATAAATGCCCCAAAGCAAAATAGTGCCACCAAAATATTCTCATCCAACTAAAAATTAATGAAAATATCAAATAAAATATTCTTCACCTTGGAATTTAACAACTATCATATATGGAAATCATAGCATACAAAATAAGTACTTATGAAAGTATATAATACTGATATATTAAGGACAGAAATAAAATCCCTAAAAGCCTCAATCCATTAGAAAAGTTAATTCTAAATCCAACATCTTATTTAAATATCATTAGTTCAAAAGTTTTAAATCTCATCATTTAGATCCTTGATACCAGCTAGAAATGATACCCTGGGTAGGTTCTATCTGAGGACAGATAAATTCTATCTGTGTATCTATAAAACTAGAAAGCAAGTTATCTGCTTCTAGAATGCAGTGGTGTGGCAGGGGTAGGGTAAAAACTGTATGCATTTCTATTCCAACAAGAAGAAAGGGAAGAAATAAGGAAATCACAAATCCCAAGCAAGTTTAAATTCCAGCAGGACAAATTTCACTAGGTTTCAAGTCCTGGAAATAATCACCTTTATTCAATACTCTATTTTCTGAGCCCATAACTCTTCTGGCCACTGCTTCTGAGCTGTGCATGAATTACCTGAAATCTTATGGTAAGATTTCAGAAGCCTTTATGAGCCATAGCTAAAATTTATATATCTGAATACCAAACCGGAGTTTCATCCAACAGGACAGTCAGTTGGAATGCAAACTGAATTCCCAGCCATGCTGGGTGTTTCCTCACCTGAAATTCCAGGGCTATACCAATAGTTAGAAAAAGATAATGAACAGATTAGACCCATGAACCAGTAAGAGCATAAATGATGTGGGAATTTTTACTGTAGTTGTAACACAAAACAAAGATTTACCACCTATTATCTGTGTATGTAATCCTGCAATATCAAGGGTAAATGAATAGGCATAATTTCCTCTCAGTTTTTCTATACTTGCAATATAACACCCCTACTTTTTCTTCATAAATAAGGTTGTTAAAATATTTCCATTTGCCTTAATTCATTTACTTCTAAATTCCTGTCCCAACCTTAAATAATCTTCTCATTCCTTAGTGGTTCCAGATGGGCCCCTATGCATCCATCTGCCAGTCCTGGCAAACAAGTCCCTCAAAATAATTTTCCCTGCCTGGGGTAGTTAAATATATATTAGGTGATCATAAACATAAAATATGTGTCCACATAAACAGCCTGCACCTTAGCAGGAGGGAACCGAGTGTTAAGACAAATAACATCTAACTTGCCTAGGGACCTGGTAAAAATGGAAAAAGAGATGCCTGTCATCTTGAATGCACAGCTTGATGGTAATATCTGATAGGGTAATGGTGGCCAAAACTACCTCCACAAATGTCATCGAAAGGCAGAAAGATGTAAAAACCTACAACAGTGAGTAAATGAAGATGTATATTTCACGATCTGTTGTGATCATGAGAAAGCTATGTTAAGTATGTCTAGTAAAGTATACATATTCTTTATTTTTTTTAAGTTTTAATGTCTCAAACACTCATGTTCAAATAAAAGAAGCACAGTCATTATAGAGTCTATCAGATGCTGCATGCTGACTATGAAAAATTACATTAATTTTAAATAAACAGTAAACTTGGCAAAGGAGCTGTTTTCCATGATGAATGTGCACAGAATCTGACAATCCGTGCTTCTCTGAGTTCAGGGGCCCACAACCTTCCACCCCATTCATGATGTGCAGCAAGTACATACTGTTTCTAGGAAGGGTTATTCAAATAGAGTATAATTTATTAAATTAGCTAAAGACAGATTTTCATTCACTCATGCTAAGGAGAAAAGAGTCAAGGAAAGAAAAAGTAAAATAAATCTCTGGGTCTAGCTAGGAGTTATGCAATTGCATACGATGGATGTGAGTTTTGGCAACTCATTTCCAGATTACATTCCTTCAAAAGGAAAAGGCTCCCAACTGGAGGGTGATAAAATGCATAATGAATTAATTGTTTTTTAAAACATAAATCTACAGTGAATAGTATTTTATCATTTATAAATGCATATGTTGTATATATGGTTCACTTTTGAGAATGTGACTGTTTAAGGTTTTTAAATTTCTTCTGTCTCATAAAAACTTGTGAAACATTTTAATGTCTCATCCATGTCCCTAAGGAGTTTCTAATTTCTATGTTCTTAATATTGATTTAGACATAAAATGGTAGTTTTTTTTTTTTTTTCCTTCATGCAATCTCCTTTTTCTGGGAAGTCTAACTTAAGGCAATTGAAAGAGAAAAGGGAAATGGTCATTATATGACTGTTGACTCTGTTTATAAAATCCTGTTAAGGTCATACTTTCTAATCAGCCTTTCCTCGGTCTTCCTTAGGGTATAGGAAAATATCTGAGTTCCTACATAGGGGATGGTCATTCTCTGATCCTGCCAAGAAGGAAGGTGGCAAGATTGAAATGGACAAGTGCAAAGTCAGTGGCAGAAATAGGTTGGAAAAGATCTGTTCTGCTTTCATAGATATTGATAAGGAAGGTTGGCTTCCATGGACACAGGTTCGAAGTGAAAGGCTAGTCTTGTGATGGCTTAAACTACCATCATCATAGAAACTTTGATGTTATTAATCCAAAATTATTTTGAATTTCCGAGCCTATTGTATATATGGTTAACACTGAGAATAATCAGCTTTTAACTGAAAGATATTTATTCTTGGACACATTAACTAGCTGTTCACATGCACCCCTGTATCTGATGTTATATTCTGATTATTAATTTCCATAATATCTAGTATGTCTTACAGCACTAACCACACAGTACTGAAAATGACTGTTGACTATTCTGTATTCACCACAGACCATATATATTTCATGGGAAAACACCACACTAACCTTATACACTATTGCATGTTAAGTCAAATTCATGATTCCTGATATAGTAATAAAAGAAACATTTATTTTGTTTGGAAAACTTTTCAAAAGCAATAAAAAATTGGAAGTATGTAAGAAAGAATATAGACTAAAGTTATTTTAAAAAGTTTATTTTATCAGAACATCAGAATATAATAAAGGATATAAAAAACAAAACGTGAATTGATACAGAAACAAAAACAAAAATGTAGAAAAAGCAACAAAAATTAAATTCAAAGGAATGTATAGAGTTTTGGTTAAAAGTTCAAGAAAATATTGTTAAACTGAAAACTTAAAAATTGATCACATTTTAAAATAGGATCCCAAGTTTAAAATGAACAAGGTGAAAATATGAAGATGAAAGATAACAATTAGTGATGTGAAATTATTGTTTAAAAAAACAAAAAAAAAACCCTTATTTTTAAAATTCATCAGATTGGTGAAAAATACTTTGAAGAGAATATAGCTGAAATTACTCTAAAATACTAAGAATAACAGACTCCAAATAGTGATATTTTCTTGTCTGTGGGGAATATCCCTAGCAGTCTTATATTTATGATGGCAAAGTCAATTGATTCAATTGTGACTTTCCATCATTTCTACATCAGATGTTATAATAAAATTCATACATTATTTTTAAATGAAAAGTAGATGGACTTAAAACTGTCCATGTTGGTTCTTTTCAAAAATGGTAAAAACAAAAAGTGATGAAAGTCATAATATTGAAAATCTTATTTTTCTTCCCTTACAGCCACTGAACTATGAGAAAAAGAAATCTTATACCCTCAACATAGAAGGAGCCAATACACATCTTGATTTTCGATTTTCTCACTTGGGTCCTTTTAAAGATGCTACAATGCTGAAGATCATCGTTGGCGATGTAGATGAGCCCCCACTATTTTCCATGCCTTCCTATATTATGGAAGTCTCTGAAAATGCCAAGATTGGGACGGTTGTTGGCACAGTTTTGGCACAAGATCCCGACAGTGCTAACAGCTTAGTAAGGTACAGTACACTTCAAACTTTCCGACATATAAAGACTTATATTGCCTCTTACAGCAATTTTAAAAATATTTAAAATATTTTATTTCCATTTTATTTTTTTGTTCATATGTCTTACAATATTAACTAATTCTCTGATAAATAACCAGAGAGTTCTATCATATGAAGAGTTTAGTAATCTCCATAAATATGGGTAGTATCGCCACATTATGTGAGCATAATTGACTAGAATTTTTCGGTATCAGAATTAAAAAATTACAAACTAGAGAATTTTTGATGCTTAGTGATAGACAGTATAAATAGAGTACAGGGATTTAAGGATAATGCTTATCTCTGACTCCTGATTTGGTGATAATAGCTGTGTATATTAGGAAATCCTACTATTATTTGTAAGAAATGAATAATTTATTTTTTATTTTAAATATTTATTTTTACACTTTTTATTTTAATTGTGCAGGTTACATTTTTGCACTTCCATATCTGTACATGTTTCAATCACCCTCCTCTAAGCCACCTGTGCAATATCCCATCTGCTTCCCTCCTCAAACCCCTTCTCCCTCTTGCCTTTTCCCTCGGAAACCATCATCTTCTTAATATATGTTTCTCAGTGTTACTGTGAGAACATGTAAAACAATCTGCATGAAGCGCAAAGCAGAGGGGTCTGTACCTACTAGTCACTCAATTAATGCTCAGGTGTTCAGGGTAGCAGAGACCACTAACTTAGAGACTGGACTCTGATTGTGGAATTCTAGAATATTGATATTCTAGCTGTGTAATTTCATGTTCAACCTTGCTACATTTCAAATTTCAGGATTATGAACAAATGGTAATAATGCCACCTAAATATATTGCAATAATTAATTAGATTGAAATAAAATATTTAACCAAAGCCAAGGACATAAGTATTCACTAAATCATATTTTAATATTTCATGCTCTAGAGATAATTGAAGCTTTCTTATGTGCTTTTTGTCTCATTTATGAAAGGTCAAAGAGCTGCATTCTCTACCACTATTTAGTGACCTTGCGTTTATACCCTTGGTAATCCTAAGGATCTAGACTTTGAAATCTTTAACAAATCTGTCTGCTTTGTCCCATCAAGTGCTTATTCTCACTCTCCTTAGTTCTCATCCATTTTAAAAATGTCAGTATGGTAAATATTCTCCTCAGTATCTACATTCTGTTGTAAATATTTTCAAGTTCTTTTTATATAAAGATGATTATTTCAGGTTGTTTTCTTTTTTATTTTTTTAAAGATTTATTTTATTTATGCATACAAGCACTGGGATACAGGCCAGAGGTGTGGGGAGGGTGAGAGGATTCACCACAGAGAGCGGGGAGCAGAATAGGCAGATCAACAGAAGTACACTGCTGGCCGGCAACAGCAATTGAACTCGTGCCGCAGTGACTGTGGTTTGCTTCATAGTGCATTGCTTAACCCACTGCGCCACCAGGGAGGCCCCTCAGGTTGTTTTTTTAAATGACCACAATACCCATGCATAGAGAAGAATGATTTTTCGAGCACAAATGTACATATTCAGCAATACTCCGTTGGTGAAATCTTAATCAGTGTCCTGTCAATTGGGAACCATCCTGTTACACTGAGAGCAAGAAGAACTGGACATTGCTTGAAGAAGTAGGATAGTCAAAGTGTTCAGAACAGTTTGCATAAAGGCAAGTGTGCAAACCATCCTCTAATGAAGGAAATGATGTAGACGTGAAGTTAATTGTCCAACCAGAGGACAGACCACTATGCCCCCACAGAATGCCACACATTTCAGTGATGTGGTCACTCAATAAATAAAATTTGTCTGATTATATTTAAAGCTGTTATATTATAAAGACTATGTGTAAATATGATCAGTCCTTCCTTACCAAAAGAAACTAAGAGCTTTTGATAATGAAAATATCCCATCCTGTGAAAATATTTGATAAAATTTGCTGAGATTTTCTTTTCAAAATGAAAGTTTGATGTGAATGATAGATTCCATATTTTAATTAAAATATTTTTAAATGACATAAATGTTTTAAGTAATACTGAAATAAAGCTATGATATGCCAATATTACAAAAAATCATGAAAAAATTTAAGTGCATGAACATACATGTGTACACATGCACACACAGAAGAGTTCAAAATTCAGTGGAGAGAAACTTTAAAAAAAATCCACATTGTTTGATAAGGGTGATAAAGGTATATCTAGATGTCCACAGAGAAAGTGTACCAGACATTTTCTGAAGGGACTGAGAGGAGGAAGTTTAAACTGAGATTCACAACCCAGTTCAGATATTAGAATTTTGAAAGACAGAGAAAGGAACTGTGCAAGTTTTTTAGATTACCTGTATGACAATCACAAATAAAGAAGTTGGAGAGAAGCTAGAGACAGATTATGATTGTGTTAAGCTGACATGTTTGAAATTTATCTTGGCAGCATTTTGAGGGGGGTGAATGAAAAGATATATTAGTAACTTTAGGAATGAACTTGATGTAGTGTATATACACATTGATTTTTAATGATGCACACCTGAGCCTTACATAATGCTATAAAGCAATGCTACTTTGATAAAATTAAGACAAAAATAATGGGAAACATTAAAAATAATGGGAAATAAAAAAATATGGAAGATTTACATTTCAAGATATACAACAATTCTGTGAAATATACATTATATGCTCTAACATGGTAGGCTTGAGACAAACTAAGGGAAAGAAAAATTTCTTTCCTTGTTGCTCCATGTACCCCACATACACAAAAACACCCTTTCCACATAGAACAGTGGTTCTCACCGAAGGATAAATCCCCAGGGGATATTAGTTGCTGCCCAAACACATGTTTGGTTGCCACCATTGGGAGAGAAATGCAACTTATCCTCTATAGGAAAAGGCAGGGATGATGTTGAACATCCTAAATTAACAAGGGAGTCATTACAATAAAGTATGATATGGTTCAAAATGTCTGTGGTTGATCCTGAGAAACTCTGACACAGAATAAAAGCAAAAGGAATCATAAATCGGTGAAACTGGAATGCTAATTATACTCATAAAAATCAATTCTGAGGGGCTTCCCTGGTGGCACAGAAGGTTGTGTGCCGCACTGTGAAGCATCTTCAGCACAGCAGCGTGAGTTGATCCCTGGCCTGGAAAGAGACCCACATGGTGCAGCAGACCCTTCCTGCCTCGCTGGCTGTTCCCCTCAGCAGTGCGTTTTGGTCAATCTGCCTGTTCTGCATTCCACTCTGTCTCTGGTGAGTCTTCTCACCTCCCACTACTCTGGCCTGTACCCCAGCTCTTCTACGCATAAATAAGTAAATTTTTTTAAAAAATCAATTCTGAAAAGATAATTTTGGAAAATACATACCAGATTGTCTGATTCATATACATGCAAAGTCATATGAGTGTTTCACCATATTCATACTGTATAATAAAAGAAATTATATAAATATATACATATATATATAAATAAAATTGATTGTTCCATGGTGTTGCTCATTGCCTCAGTAATTGTTCCAAATTATTGGGAACATGTAATGGAACACATGCTATAGTACATACATTCTCCCAGTTGTTAGAACGTAAAGATGATTGTTTCTAAATGTTAATTCAGAGAAGCACAAATCCATTAGCATCTGCATTTTTCTTTCTGCTTTGTTTTGGTTAGACAACTACAATGAATCCTTCTGAAGCTGCCTTAAAATAATTAGACTCCATAGCTACTGTTTGGGGGTATAATTTACATAATATTTATTCTTGATTTTAATAAAAATATGTCATTCACATGGGCCTCTAGGTGCAAACAGTGAATAAAAAACAGAAAACATTAACAAACACAATAGCAAGCCTTATACTTCCACCTTTCTCAGGGACCAAATGTTTGTACTAATTAAGAAAAGCACATTGAAAAGATGAACCTTGCAATGTGCCCTGAAAAGCAATTAACTCCAAGTTTGTAGAATTGATAATGAAAGGGAGTTTGAGTCTTACAGGCATTTGTGAAAAGCTTCCTGACTTCAGTCTTTTGTATTTCAATTTTCTAAACGATTAGTGAGACTCTTCAGATTTCTAAGAGCATCCTATGTCTAGTTTTGTCTCTTTCAACTCAAAACAAGAATGTGCAATTTGCAACAATATAATCATCTCCTTTTTAAGAAGCAAAAGCAGAACCAGGCTATTTCCCAGTTGTGAAGAAACCCTTGATTTAAATAGGCTATACTTACTTGCTGGTACACTACAAATGGAATTCAGGAACTTCCTGAGTAGCTACTGAAACTAAGCCAGTATAAAGCTTTCTGGTGTCATCTTATGATATATGTCTATTAAAAATAGTGGTCTCTCACTTCTATGTGTGGATCCTGAGGGTTTTTTTAAGAAATATTTTTCACTGAGTTAATATTGGTTGACAGAGTTGTTCCATAATAGAAGTATAGTGTATAGAAAACAGTATGATACAAATACATATGTGTGTGTGTGTGTGTGTGTAATACTACTCAACTATCAAACATTATAAACCTTCCATTTGCAGAACAATGATGGTGCTGGAAGGTACACTACGAAGTGAAATCAGCCAGGAGAAAGACAAATACCAGATGTGATAGAGAAAAACAGATAAAGCCTGACTAAAATCTAACCTTGAAACTGAGCTTTTTATCGCATTCTAAACACCCTTATAACAACCCTAGAGAGTCTATTGATTGTATCATTCTACAGATAAGAAAACTAAGACTCATAAAATTAAGTAATTTGCCAAGTTTATATAGTGATAAAGTGGCAGATCCAAAATTTAAATTCAATTTTGTTTCACTATGAAAACTCCCATTTTTAAATCACAATATGCTACCCCTCATATATTTCAACTAATAATAATTTTTAACCCTTTTTTTACAAAGTTCAAAGTAGCATAAGATGAATTCCTGACATCTTCAAGAGGTCATTAGTTAAACATGGTTATCTGCAGTCTGCTATTTGTGTGGGTATATTTCATTCTCTGGAATAAAGGGATGTCAAAGAGAACCAAGTCTCATTTAGTTCTATAGCATCTCTGGAACAAAACTGTTCCTATTTGTAGATTTTTCATATTGTAAAGTAAAAGATGTCTACTACTTGATTTGGTTCAAGAGTGTGAAAGTTATTGAGGCCTCCAATTAATATTCTCACAAGATAAAGGGCTTTAGTTTAAAGATGAGTAAGTATATTATCCCATCTTTACTTCATTTCCACTCTGATTTATAATCTGAATTTCTCTATACACGTATAGTTAAATTTTTAATGTTTTTTTGAATAATAACTTTAAAATGATGAGAAGGAACTGTTAAATATGCATAATTGTTTTAAA
This sequence comes from Galemys pyrenaicus, assembly GCA_019455555.1. Taxonomy (NCBI): domain Eukaryota; kingdom Metazoa; phylum Chordata; class Mammalia; order Eulipotyphla; family Talpidae; genus Galemys; species Galemys pyrenaicus. The sequence continues at coordinate 4,642,764 of JAGFMF010011791.1, read as the reverse complement.
TACTCATTATGGCATTATTTAGGAAGTAATAGACCATTTGTATGCTAACATGAGAAATAAAATCAAATTGTGATAAAATTTGAAATGTTTACCAAATTGAAAAAAACAATTTTCTAACCTAAAAATAGAATATTTGCAGAGGGTAGAGGTGCTTCCTCAGTTTATTTTGAGTTTTATAGTATAGATGATGAACAAATACCTTCAGTATATCCACTGCATTCTCTTGAAGTTTTATTTATCTTACGCATTTCTGAAATTTTCACATAGCTCATGATGAGATTAGAGTTACAATTAGTACAAATAAGAGTTATTTTGAAATAATAACAAGGGTTATAACCCTGGTGACTTAGGTTTAAGTCTCAGTGGTATCACCTCTACAGCCTGTGCTCAATTTCTAGTCAGGGAGGTGACCCACCTATGGGACATAAGGCCTCTCCTGTCTTGCCCACTGCTCCCCTCAGCAGTGTATTTCAGTAGATCCATCTGATCTGTTCCCCACTCTGTCTCTGCTGAAGCCTCTCACCCCCGATACCTCTGCCCTATACCTGAGTTCTTCTATACAAAAATAAAAAAATAAATAAAAATAACAAGGATCTATAACAAGGCTGAAGAGAGCAAAAATTGATCAAGTACCTTTTAATGCCAAGTAGCTTTGAAACGTTCAAAAAAAAAGTTGAAGAATAACCAGAAAATGTTCTTCATACTGTATCATGTTAAATGTATCATCTGATATACAATGAGTTTTCATTCTATAGATAAAATTTACTTATAAAAAATTTTAACTTACCAAAAATCAAGAATAAATTAATCTCATTATGAAAAATCTTATTATACCCTCATCAAAAGTGCCTTAGTCTTCTGATATAAAGAACATGATTCACCAAGATCATTTAATGCAAATTAGTAGGGCCAGAGAGCAAACAACCTCCCACTTAAAACCGGAGTGTTTTTGTTTTACTTGTGTTTTACAATTGGATCACATCCCACATAGCCAAGTGAGCATATTCAGATGGATGAGAACTTTACTGTTAAGTGGCATTTGACTATGACACTTGAGAATGTAAAGAGGCCACAAGATGACGGAGACAACTGTGTTGTTGTATGAATGATGGCATCTATAGACTAAGACAACTGAATGACAAGCTGCAATTCCAGCTAACTAATCAGAGAATAAATAAGAATATGGTGACTTTTAACATGGTTCAATGAAAGTATATAAGAACCCTGAAAATCATTCCATATGTTTTGGCTCGTTTGTATAACACCCTGGCCTTTGGTAGCAGCCACCTCAGATCACAGTTTGACCCCAAGAGAAGAACCTACATTGTTGGTGAATTTAGGTAACTTGCCTCTATATTTTTGGTGGATTTAGGTAATTTTGGTGGAATGATCACATAAACCTGGGTTAGTGATGCACTGTTAGTTACCAACTGAAGACTAATCATCCAAATAGCTTGGTAAAATAGCTTTGAAATGAGAACATTTTAAAGAAATGGTAATGCTTACAATAGTTCCATGGTAATCTTACAGTTCAGGATTATTGAAATTTCTGCTATTTTGGTTGACTCAAAACATAAATAACACAGAGAAACATAATTTCTTATACAGAGGTTTTACTTCTTCAGATACTTTTGTTTCAATGGAACTAGGCCTTGAATCTGAAAAGTTAAATTTTTCCCAATGTCCATGTGGTATGTGTTCTGCACATTTTATTAAATGCAGACACCATTTATCAAGGGACAAATGATCCTTGTTTTGATTTTTCTAGAAAGATTATTTCCTTGATGCATTACTTGTGGAATAAGTGCATCTCCAAAGAGAACCTTACATTTTTTTATGAATCTCAGTTCTGCATCAGGTGTATGATGTTTGCTATAATACCCCACAGGGTGTATATTGATTAAAACTTATCTCATCTAGTGATAGTAGTCAGTAAAATGTCTAAAATATAGTTTTCTGGGATACAAAATCACAAGTAAATTGGCTTTTTCTGTATTCTCAAGAATCTAGGGTGTGGCATCTGAATGAAGTCTTCTATACTTTAAGTAAATACATGGTTCTCCAAGTAAACCACTGTAAAAATAGATTGACATAAATTTTAAATTAATTTCTTATGGTGAAATGGACAGACAATAGTAAAAATAAGTGCCTCTGGAGAATGGAATTTTATTATTGAAATAAAAAAATAACTTTCCAATGCACTTTCACATGACTAATAATTATCTTGAGTCTATGCCTATATAATCAAAGGGAAATTGAGTGCCAAATGATGAACTGGGTCATTCGTTTAAAGTAGCATGTGTTGAAGAAAATACTTGAATAAAGGTAGTCATTATTGAGATTGACTGTTTGCTGTGGTCATAACTCGTATGCCTATCGGTTGGTCCATAAATTCTAATTTGAATAATGAATTTTCATCTTATTTCAAAGTAATGCAGTTTCTTTTTTACTTTTTCATTGCATTAAAACTTATTTCATTGCATTAAAACTGATGGGCCTCCCTGGTGGCACAGTGGGTTAAGCAACACACTATGAAGCAAACAGCAGCCACTGCAGCACGAGTTCGATCCCTGCTGCTGGCCAGGGAGGGAACCCACATGGCGCAGCAGACCTCTCCTGCTGTGCCCGCTGCTCCCCTCAGCAGTGTACTTCCGTTGATCTGCCTGTTCTGCTCCCCACTCTCTGTGGTGAATCCTCTCNCCCCCCCCCACACCTCTGGCCTGTACCCCAGTGCTTGTATGCATAAATAAATAAATCTTTAAAAAAAAAAACTTATTACTGGAAGTATGAAATGGTGTACCTGTTATATGACAAAATAGAGTAGTTATAGAAAATTAAATTTATAACCCAGATTTATGAGTTACCATGGTAACTGTGTAAGATCTCAGTGCTCCATAGGTCCAGTTGTCTGACAGTATGAAATGAGTCAGGGTTTGTATAGGGGACTGGTTCAATTAATGGGCTTTTAATGCATTTTTTAAAATGTTATTATAGATAAAATGAACATACACAAAAATAAATTGTCCTGGTATACTTTTATGCATGCATCTCCCAGCTTAATCAGCTCATATACAACTCCGTTGTCTATACACCTGTAGCTAGTGTATCCTTCCCAGTATTAAGATAAAGAAAATCTAAAACAGTTAGAGGATCTTAAGTACTATGGGGCAAGTCTGAACTGGCAAAACTTCATTGCATTTCTTCCAATCTTTATCCAGGAGATTACCAGTAACCTCATAGGGGAGCATCTTATTGATCATGGATTAAATAATTTCTAATCAGCACTTAGTAAGATGTTATCTTGACACTTATTTCAAATAAAGTGTAATGAACAAACTAGTAGAAATATAGTGGCCATTATCATGGTATCGAACAACCATCGAACCTCCCTCAATATTTCTCCCTCATACCAGCCTCTTTAACACATGTACCCAAATAATTTTTGTTGAAAATATTAATACATCCACTATGGACTGTTTCTCTTTTCTTAGATTCAATATAAAGTAAAAAAAAATAGAGTTTAAAATATACTTGTGCATTAAACTGTTGGCAGAACTATGAATTTATTGATGTATTATGGGAAGAATAAACTAGTGTCCCTTTTTCAATGTTTAACTATTGTAGTGAAACAAATAAATAAGCTATGCACACACTCTATAGAAATTTATTTCCTGTATTAACTGAATAACTTTCAACATAATATTATGACTGTGTTTAAAGAATAATGTTGGGAATCTTTAAAAAAATAAACAACAACTCTATCTGAAAACATATTGCTCTAAAGCATAATGACATTGGCCTGATCATTTCTAAGCAAAATAGTTACAAAAATAAAAGCTGCTATGAAGCGTCCTAATTAATTTCTCAATAGTTATTAACAGTTTCTCTATTCTTTTATTGATGTATAATGGACATATAACATGGTATTGGTTTCAGGTGTACAACTGGTTTCAGGTGCACAATTAATGATTCATGATTCTATATTTGTATACATTGCAAAATGATCACCATGTGTCATTAACATCCCTCAACATACATTGTAAGTTAAAAAACAAATGCTTCTGATGACAACATTTAAGGTTGATGCTCTCAATAATGTTCAAATGTTCGGTATGGTAAGTACTATGCAGTAGTAACTGCAATCCCTTTCCTGGACATTATATTTGAATGACTTAGTCCTTTTTGACCCTTTTCATCCATTTGTCCAATATATTATTTACATTTTTCTTTTATATTTGTTAAATGATTGGTTGGTATAATCATTCACCAATGAGAAAAATCATACTTCTATGTTGTTATTTGGGGGAGAAAAAGCTTTATTCTCATCCACCATCCAGTTGAAATTGACTCATATTTTTTGAGCAGGAAATGAGAAATAATTTAATTTTCTGTTAGAGATATTTAAAAATGGATAGTAGTTCATGCTATTTGAATGAAGTCTCACTCAGTCTTTTTAAAAAATATTTATTTATTTATGCATACAAGAACTGGGTTAAGGCCAGAGGTGTAGGGGTGAGGAGACTCACCAGACAGAGCAGGGTACAGAACAGGCCAATCAACTGAAACACACTGCTGAGAGGAGCAGCTGGTGAGGCAGGAGAGGTCTGCTGCCATGTGGGTCACCCCCCCAGGCAGCACAGGGATCAAACTCCTGCTGCAGTGGCTGTGGTTTGCTTTATAGTGCATTGCTTAACCCATTGCGCCACTAGGGAGGGCCCCACTCAGTCTATTGTAATCCTTACTCAGAGCCTACTGTCTTTACAGCACATTGCTGGATGAAAAATCAAAAACAGCACAATCAATTCAAAACAAAGTAAGACATACCACACTTACTGTTTGTGAACATCTTATCGAAAGAGCCCAAAGGTCTCCTAGAGGGAAAAAAAAAGCAAACTTTCCAGAGACATTAAAACAAATGATGCTTATCTACAGAGGGCTATCACTTGATGTTCAAGTATTAAATACTGACATATGCTGTCTCAATCCTCACAATAAAATTATGTTGTAGAAAATATTGCCATTCTGCTTACCAAGGAAGCTAGGAGCAGTTACATGTTCCTTACGTTCACATAGCTGTTGGGTGGCAGAGCTGTGAGGCCCATATACAGATTTGTTTAAATTTTCTTTCTACTTCTCAATATGACTTTCACATACATACTGGGTCATTTTAGAAATGTCCATAGACTTCATGTTTGTATCTTGCATAAACCAAAACCAGTCATCTCCAACTGATTGAACTCAAAATAAAAGAATGTAAATGTTTGGCATTGTCTAAAGTGCATAATACTGCTGAGGTATCGGAGAACTGGCAAATTTGTCCTTTGCACTCTTCTTTCTCCTCTGTGTATCTCCCAGAGCATAGAGCATATGTAATTGTCATTCTTCCCTCTCTGTGCAAGTCAATCTTTGAAAATTTGCTTGAGTCCAACCTCTTCATCACGCAGCTCAATCATCTCTTTTACAAAGAAAGTATGGTCTCTCCTTGACTTCATTGATAAGATTGGATCAGTCCTCACTCCTTACCTAAGCATATTCTACTTCAAAGTAAGGCCTTATGGATCAAGGGTAGCACTCTGTGGTGGGGTGGTGATACTGTGGAGCACTGACGTGTTGATGAAATAGGAACTTCTATTGTTTCCTTTCTGCAGCCTATAACAAGAAACCTGTCTGTAATTCTTTCTCTCTTGTGAGTATAGTAGCCAGGATTGGAAGAACAGTGGTCTCAAAAATATTTGTTCACTTTACAAAGCAGATCAAGATACTGCATATCTCTTTCCCTGACTATCTCTCTATTGTGAAATTATTAAATGTCATATTTTCTGGGTAATCTCAAATGCATACCTCTCTAATTAATTCTTACTCAAATTTCAAGATGGATCAGAACTGTCTTTCCTGAAGGTTTCCATAGCTTAGACTTTTTTTTTTTTTAACTTCTGATTTTAAATTCTTTGGCCACACATCATATGTGTTTTGCAAATATTTTCTTTTTTCTATTCCCTGTTTCCCCAAGCTAAATTGTATGTCTAAATAATTTTCAGATTGGTTATTTTTCTTTTTAATAACTTTTTAATACCCTGTTATTTCCTTGTATCTCATCTAATAAACATTTTTGAATGCAGGGATAGTCTCAAAAATTGTCTAGTCTGAAAGAGATTATAAAAATCCTATTGACTTACATTGTATTTTAATCTTTCACTAACTCCTGATGTTGGAGAAAATTTTCCACCTCTTTATGCCTCAGTTTCCTTCCCTATTGAAAGGAGTTAGTAGTCGTATCTAACTCATGTATGTGTTTTGAGTACATAATGAACTAAGTGCTTAGATAATATTTAAGTATAAGGTAATTCATACTAAGTGCTTCCTACACATTAGCTTTACTACTTATTAGGTTGTTCTTAAAAACTCATCTGTGTATACAGTGTTTCCTCCCTGTCACACAAATCATCTGTAGACTTGTAGTCTTATATTAAGTGAAAACTAGAATTTGATTCTATTTATATATATATTACTCATGTGTATATATATATATATATATATATATAAGTAATGTGTAATTGCCATTATCCCTGACTGTCCTATCTATGCAAATATTATATATATATATATATATATTTACAATGGTTTTAGAATCTATTGACAATGGTTCAGTTTTGGTAGACATGGACTAGAATATTTTAAAAAAAATCTCCAAACAAAATTCCTTAGGTTTTATCATGAATCCCGATTTAGAAACTCTATCTCCTACACAAATTGTCATTTAATTTTATACTTGACAAATTATCACTAAAAATGTCAAGTTAATGTTAACATTTGCAAAAATGTAAATATTTACATATTTATATATTTCATGAAGTATTAAGATATGTTGACATTTTAAGGTTTGTGGAAAAATGGAATAGCTTATGAACATTATCAGAAAAGATCCTGAGACTATTTCATCTAAATTTTGTCTTAAACAGTTTTATGAATCCATGTCATTTCATAATTTTAAATATTAGCACTGAATGAATTGACACTTAGTCCCCTAAAATAGTTGAATAGTTTCCTTGGTCTCACATTTTTTCTGTTTTCCTTTTTCTTGGGCTTTTATTTCCACAGCTAAGCAGAAAACCAAGGGTAGTTGAGCAGAACTATTTAGTTCTACTTGAGTCAAAATTCAATTGCAACTCTATGAATAAGATTCTTAGATCCAAGTAATCCCCAATATCTAGCTCTTGTGTTGTAGATTTCCCAAGAGAGTTCAGTAACATAAAAAACTGCAAAATAAATAATATGAGTCACAGGACACATGCCTAGCGTGATACCTAACATTTTAAACTATTTAAGCATGTTTTAATTTTTTTTTTTTTGCTCAAAGAGAGTATTTACACGCAAAAGTATTTAATCTGTAATAGTAGTACTGGTGTTAGAAAGCTCAGTATGAGAGACTTAAAAGAGAAGATTAAAAAATCTACACATTTCAACCCTCCCTAGTAGTAGAAAGGCTTAAGTTTCAGCACTGTAAAACTATGAGCAGCCACTGCAGTCTGGGAGGGGACCCACATGCACAGCAGACCTCTCCTGTCTCACTGCTGTTTCCCTCAGTAGTGTATTTAATTAGATACGCCTATTCTGTTCTCCACTCTGTCTCTGGTGAATCCTTTCACCCAACCCCCACCCCTGCAGCTCTGGTCTACACCCTAGCACTTGTATGCATAAATTAAATAAAATAAATTTTTTAAATTAAAAGTCTACACATACTCACATTCTTAAGTAAGCTCATAAAAAAAGGAAATTCCTTGTTTTTTTGTTTTTTTTTTTCTTTTTTATTGCAGATGACCATTGTGAAGTGATAAGATTTCTAAAATGAGCCATGTTCTGTCATGCATCAGAGGGCTTATGCATAGCAGTATTTTCTAAGCCTTTTTGATACTGTGACAGGAATTTTGAGGCTGAACAATATGTTTCAATTTTAGGTCCCAATATCAAATACAGGGACCGTTGTTTTTAAAGTTCCCCAAAATGGGAAGTTCCTTGATGACAAGTAATTATGACTAATAATACAGTAACCAAATTTTTACTTATAATTACATTGTCAACTTGTCAATTTAGATTTTAAAGAATATCCTTTTCACGTGATCAGACTTCTCACATCTCCTAATCCCTAGTTATCCTACATCTGTTTCCTGGGAAAAGAAAATTATGAGGGTTTTTGTTTTTGTTTTTTCTGATACAAATTCAAGTCTAAGTCAAACAGTCTCAGAACAATAGAATCTTGGTTCAGGAAATCAGTAACATACCTCTTTCCCTCTCTTCAATAGTCCAAATCTTGTGTCTTTCCTCCGAATGAAAGCTACTTTATAACTACTACTTCTTGTTTAAAGTGTTTTTTTTTTCTTATTGAAATTTCTTCACTTACCAATCAGTTATTATTAGAATAAATCAAAAGAGCCAATTCCTTGTTTTGATCACATTGTTACGACTGATATATACCTGCTCTTTTTAGGTGTTATTTTCACTAAATGAGCTCCTAGATTTCTCTGGATGTTCTAACTAATTCTATTAATATTTTATGTAATGCTGCTGTATGTATATTTCAGGTGGTTATAAGATTTCATACTTTAGCATCATGATTAACATTCTCTATTAACACATAATGGTCTTACCAATTTTTTTGTCTCTTACTAATCACTTTTTCCTCTCTCTACCTTTCTATTCATGGGATTTGGTACAGTCTTTTAAGTTTTGAATTAGTAATTCAAGCACTAATTAAAGACTGACAGATAAAAATGTCAGATATATCCAAATATAAAGTTGCCAGAAAAAAATTAAGAGGCATATATAAACATTTTAAATACACATTTCAATATTTGAATATATTTGACTTAGTTGCCTAAGTTTTCTTTATTTTAGCATCAATTAAAAAGGAGATTTATCTGTGATTTCTCTAGATACTTCATTGACTACAGTGCTGAAGATGACAGATTTTTTAACATTGATACCAATACTGGAACCATCAAGACCACAAAGGTTCTTGATAGAGAAGAAACTCCTTGGCACAACATCACAGTCACTGCTTCAGAAAACGGTAAACTATGTTATGAATAATGAGGAAATATGTCACTTATGCATGAAGATTTATGTACATCAGACTCAGATTTTCTTGCGAGTAGGGATCTCACAGTTTTATTTTGGATGTCTAGATCTAGCAGAGTAAGTAAAGAAGATACAAGTACTCACTTTCAAGTGCAGTGAATAAATCTTACCTCTTTGCCTTTACTTTAATCCCAGCACAAGCATTACCACAAACCTTGTCCTCATCCTTAGTCAGAGTGTCTCAGATTTCTAATGGTGAGATTTGCTTGGTCATATATATATGTGACTTACATAATCATGAAGAAGTTAGAAGGGTTCTTCCTATGTATGTGTTTACAAAAATGAAGAAATGAAAATATAGTATTGTACTTTAGTAGTTTTAGCAAAATAACATTGCCCTGCAATCTTTCATTATTATTACTATAAGTGAATAAACTGACAGAAAAATAATAACTCTTAGAAATTCAACAGGGAAGTCTTAAGTTCCTTCATGAGAATTATGTGCTGTGCCACTGAGTAGCACTCTTATTCCATCCTCATTCAGGTGGGCAAACTTGATTCAGAAAGAAATGCAAGCATAAATATCAATAAATTATCTCTGCATTTAAAGATTGTGTGACTGTTCAAATGAAATTAGAACAAAACTGTGAGTACATAGATCACGATAATAAAGTCTTTTCGAAAGATTTGATAAGGTCAGAGGTAACAATTGGCCCATGTGTAAAACTGTGTATAGAAATTATGTATAATTTAGGGAGGATATCAGTGTATTTATGAGAGAACCATAAAAGCATGGGAAATAGAAAATGCTTTACACTGGAAAGTAATACTATGTATAATAAAATTGTACTCTCTTTTGCACTCAGAGAATAAGACATTACATTTTTTTTTAGATACTTTTAGTAGTAAAAATTTAAATTTTTAGATATAACTCACATCCTATAAAATACTTTTTAAAGTATGCAGTTTGGGGCATACTTTAACCCATTGGTGGTGCAATGGGTTAAGCAACATACTATAAAGCAAACCATAGCCGCTGCAGCAGGAGTTCGATCTCTGCCAAAAGCTGGAGAGGTGACCCACATGGAGCAGCAGACCTCTCCTGCCTTGCCCACTACTCCCCTCAGCAGTGTATTTCAGTCAGTCTGCCTGTTCTGTTCCCCACTTTGTCTCTGGTGGATCCTCTCACCACCCACACCTCTGGCCTGTACCCCATTACTTGTATGCATAAATAAATAAATCTTTAAAAAATAAATAAAATAAAGTATGCAGTTTCAATAACATTTAGCAAATTCAGAGTCATGCATCTATCTGCATAATCAGTTTTAGATCATTTTCAATATCCTACAAATAAATCTTGTATTCCTGATTTCTAGTCCCTTCTCTCCATGCCCCAACCCAGGAAACTACTATTGTAGCTGCTGTTTCTATGTCTTCAGGCTGCTAAAACAAAATAACACTCAAATTGGTACTTTACTTAAACAGCTAATATTTATTTCTTATATTTTGGAGACTGGGAAGTTCAGGATTAAAGAGCAGAGTTCAGATATCTGATTTATAACCATCTGTCTTCCAGTGTGCCCTTATGTGGTGGAAAAGGCTGGGATTTCTCTGAGTTCACATCTATCTGAGTACTAATATTCAAGGACGCTTCACCCTCACTACCTACTCAAAACCCTGAGAACAACTCTCTATTAACACCACACTGAGTGTTAGGTTTCATTTGGGAAAGGGGATATAAATGTTCTCTCTGTAGCAATAGGTTTGCCTACTATCATTTGGTATAAAACAATTATACAATGCATGTTCCTTTGTGACTGACTTATTTTAGTGAGCTTATTTTCCAAGATCATTCACATTGTAGCTTGTATCATTCCTTCATTCTTTATGTTAAAAAAAATTCATTCCAGATTGTATATACTTTATCCACTCATCATTCAGTAAGCATTTGGGTTATTTCTACATTTTGCATAATATAAATAATATTATTGGGAGCACAAATTTAAGAAGACATGGACAAGTTTCTGTTGGGTATATACCTACAAGTTAGATTGTTTGGTCATATATAACTAAATATTTAATCATTTGGTAAACAGACATACTGTTTACCAAAGTGGCTACAACAGTTTACATTACCAACAACAGTACAGGAGGATTCTGATTTTTCTATATTGTTGCAAATATTTATTATGTTTCTTTGACTGTAATCATCTGGATGGGTTTGGGGTAATAACTCTGTGGTATATACTTTTACAATGTTCTTTGTTACAAATCAATAATTAGATTATTCTAGTCTTTTCTGTTCTACCTGAATTTTTCAGTTTTGCACCTGCACAATCAGCTCAAGTGATTTCCATTTAGATTACTTTTTCAACATAATATTCTCTTTGAAAAAAATTACCAATTACTTTTTATGATTTTATGAAATTATATTTTAAGGTGATGTTAGTTCTCAATAACTTCAGATATATGTTATCACACTATGTTTAAATGAATGTTAGAAAGAAACCATAAGTGGGTTTATTTGTGATCATTCTGGTTAATTTTTATTTTCAAAATAACTGGACTGGGTATAGATTCATGTGTTCTTAGCCAAAGACAATTAAAATACTATCAAATAATAAGGACTCATTTAAAATTAGTTGAAGGATAAAGGTATGAATGGATTCACTTATAGAAGAAGAAATAATGAGAACATTGAAAAAACTCAGAAAAGATCAGGCAGTTCTTCTTAGGAAGAACCCCATATTTATGAGACACAATAGTAATTTATTTTTAAATAAATTCAAGTTCAACTCTAGAGGTAATACTATCATAGACCAAATTTTAGATTTCTTCTAAATATCACCTCAGGCTAAATAATATATACATCAAATAGAATTTGCCTTATGAACAGAAATGACTTTTGTGTATGGAATTTATATTATTGCCAATCACTACCAAAAAAATGTACATTTTTACTAACATAACACCTTAAATATATGCCTATTTTTTTTCATTCCTTGCTAGTCCCACTCATGTGAAATGAGTTAATATATATCTACTAAGTAAAACAGTACAATATCTTGAATTTTATAGATGGTAATAAGAAAGCCTGAGGGACACCTCAGTTAGTATTGCTAAAATATAATTTAATCCTAATCATAAACATGTATGTATAAAAAATGAGCACTACTTAAGAATTTATAGCCGTTTGGAAGGCTGTGTTAAGAGAAGCATGCATTCTGTCACTAATTACTTGGTCTAAGGGCCCAGTACAGTGTCGTTGGGAGCTCTGCCACGTAAATTGTTTGTAAGCCTCAGCCTCAACATCAGTCCTATTATCAAAATATTCCCTAATATATTTTTATTTTGGAAATGTACAAGATAATATTGAAAACTGAAAAATTTAAGGACTATTTAGATAAATTTCAAGTTCAGCAAAATTAAGAGGGCACAGAGCTTTCTCATAATTTCTATTCTATTTGATGTATATATTTCTATTTGATGTATATATTATTTAGCCTGAGGTGATATTTAGAAGAAATCTAAAATTTGGTCTATGCTAGTATTACCTCTAGAGCTTTCTTATGCCTTTAACTACATCTGCAAATATACATAGCTTCTTGATGCTTTCACCATCCCCCATTAGACTGTTACCTTAATTACAACTGATGAGGCTGGATGAACACATCATCATCATAAACTTTGTTCATACTTTAATTTGAGGTTCACTCAAGGTATTCTAGAGGAGTGACAATTTAAAATTGTATGTGTCCATCATTATACGTAATATTTTCACTGTACTAAAATCCCTTCATTCTCCTCCTATTCATCTTTCCCTGCCCTAACACCAGGAAATTATGAATCTTTTGTCGACTACCTAGCTTTGATTTTTCCAGAATATCATACAGTTTGAATCATACAATATGTAGCCTTTTCAGATTTGTTTCTTTCACTTTAAAGTTTCCTCCATATCTTTTTGTGGTTTGATGGCTTGTTGCTTTTCAGTGCTAGATTATATTTCATTGTCTCAAAGCACCACAATTTATGCCTTTAACTAATGAAAGGCACTTTAATCTTGGTAGCTTCTAAATTTTGGCAATGATGAATTAGACTTAAAAATCTATGTGTATGTTTTGAATGAGCATAAATTTTCAATTACTTTGGGTAAATACAAAGTATTTTAATTGCTAAAGCATTCAATAAGAAGATGTTTACTTTTGCAAGAAACTGTCAAAACATCTTCCAAAATGATAGTGACTTTGATATACCCACCAGTAATTAATGAGATTTCCTGTTACTCTGCCTCCTCACATCATCAATTCATTTGGTGATGTCAGTTTTCTAAATTGGGACCTTTTTAATAGGAATATAATAGTATCTCGCTGTTATTTTAATTTGCAATTCCTTGGTGACATGTATAGAGAGAGAGAGAGAGAAGCATTTCTTATGTTCTTTTGTCAACACTATGTCTTCTTTGGGCAGGTTTGTGTTAAGGTCCTTAACCCATATTTTAACAGGTTTCTTAGCTTTATTGTCATTGAACTTTAAGTGTTCTTATAATTTTTAGATAATAGACTTTTATCAGATGTGCTTCTTACAAATATTTTCTCCCAGGCTATATTTTGTCTTCTTGTTTTCTTGACATTGTCTTTGCAGATAAGAAATTAGATTTTCTATGGAATTGCATTTAAGGTTAATGTTTCTTTATAATTTAATTTCATTTGATTTATTGAGGTAACATTGTTCACAATACTGTATCTGATTAGAGGTATAGGTTCACATCTCTTCCAGTGTATGTTACCACACCACACACCACTAAGGCACTCATAGTCCTCCACTGTATCCATTGTCTTAAATCTTCTTTAGAAATTGTACAAGTAAGAGAAGAGTACCCCTCTTAGCAAAGGAAGGCTGAATTTTTTAGAGTAAGAACAATTAATCCTGTGAAAAGAAAACAATGAAAATAATGTCTCTTGCTCCAATGACCATTATCATGCAAAGTGCTCAACATGAGAATAATGTGTTACTTCTGAAGTGTGTGTGTGGGGGGAAAGGGGGTGCTTTGAGGTTGCCAGTAGGACTCAGATTCAATGTGCCTATTTTCTAGGTGGTATTTGACTCAACCTTCTTTTGTCCTAAGATTCTGGGTCAAAATAATCATTCAGACAGGAAAGAAATGTGTCTTTTACTGCTGCTACCAACATAACTAGTCACTATCTTATCTTGTTTGTTTGGGCCATTGTAGATAGATCATTCTACCAAAAATTTCCATGACATAGAGTGTAGATATAATTTTTTAAATCTCACTTTATAGATGGAAATGGAAACTCAGATTAAATATGAATTTAATTATTTTTATTCTTGATCTGTGCTCACTCTAACATGGATCACTAGGGAAACACATATTCTTTGAACCCAAGTTTTGGTGAGATATCCTAACTGATTAAGGATTGTTTTATTATTTTTTTAGTTCATTCTGTGACATTTGCTATTTTCATGATTTTAAGGAAGACAATAAGATTCAAATAAACTCAATCAGCAGTATATGGTCAGAGATTAGAATGTGTTGTCTTCTCATCACATATATTTCTTGGGGAACAAAGTTTTCTAAATAAATACCTGTGAAACATGTCTGTTATAGATAGCAGTGCTTTTCCTTTATGTAATCCATAATACAGTTATTTTGAACCTCTATTGCTTTTATTTTGTTCTGTAACAAATAACACATGGTTTCTGTAGGTCATCAGTACAGGTGTGTTTATCTGAATTCTTTGTTGAAGATTCAGCAAAACTGAAGCCATAGATCACCTGGGTAGGATCTTATTTGGAGGCTATGGTCAAAAAAACAAACAAACAAAAAACTTATCTGTGTTCAATCCTTTTGGCAAAATATTCATCTTTAGGAGTTTAAGTGTGAGGGCTCCATTTTCTACTTGGTTTTCATCAGGGGGGAAAATGGCAATCTCCTGCTCAGGGCTGTATCTTCTTCAGCAAGCGAGTATGTCAAGTCCTCTTGCTTTGAATCTCTGTCTACCTCTGCCTTTTGGAGAAAAGTTCTATTTTCAATAGTTTCTTCTGATCAAATCAGAATCACTCAGATTATCATTGTATTTCAAGTCAAGTGACTTGACACTTTACTTGCATCAAAAAGACCTTTCATGACAGTACCTGTTTGGGTTTGGGGTTGAGTAATCAAGGACTGGGGATTTTGTGTTGTCATTTTAGAACTCTGCCTGTTATGACTAAGTTATCTGTAAATTAGGGGCACTTATTCTTTTAATGAATATAAATATTTTTTTCAAGTTTATATGCTATATCTTACTTTCCTTTTATATGCCATCTTACTAAAATAAGCCTTTAGAAAACAGCTCTTTATGCGTTTTTTCTTAAGTGAAGCATTCTCATCACCTTCCAATTACTTTAAAGATTTATTTATACATACAAGAGCTGGGATGCAGGCTAGAGGTACGGGGAGTGAGAACATTCACCAGAAATAGAGTGGGAAACTGAACAGGTGGATCTACTAAAATACCTTGCTGACGGGAACAAAAGGCAAGAAAGGAGAGGTCTGTCACTACATGTGGGTCACCTCCCTGGCTGTGTATCAAACTTGTGCTACAGTGGCTACAGATAGTCTTACAGTGCTGTGTCTTAACCCTTTGTGCCACTCGGGAGGTCCCCCAATTACTTTTTTATCCCCACCACTCTTTACAATCTGACTTTATGTTTATTGCCTTCTATTAAGTAAATGCTACGAATAGTTTTCATTTTTTATCTCTCTGATTTCTTTGTGACATTTGATTATATATATATTTTAAAAATTTACTTATTTATGCACACAAGGACTGGAGTATAGACCAGAGGTGTGGGGACTGAGAGGATTCACCAGAAACAAAATGGGGAGCAGAACAGAGAGACTGACTGAAATACACTGCTGAGGGGAGCAGTGGGCAAGGCAGGAGAGGTCTGCTATGCCTGGTGGATCATCTCCCTGATCAGGGATAGTTCTCTTGCTGCAGTGGCTGTGGATGCTTCACAGTGTGGTTCTTAACTCCTTGCACCACCAGGGAGGCCCCAAAATTGACTATATTAATCAATCTCTTTCTTTTTTGAATATGCTACGGTCTTAATTGCCATTTCAGTACTCTGGTATAACATATTTTATCATCTCTACCCTAAAGTATACATTAATTATCTCACTCAAACTGTATTAATAAACAATATTTGCTAGGCACTAAAGATATGGAGGATATTATTTTACCCTTTGGGAATTTAAGGGTGAAGTGCAGAAGGCATGAATACACATAATTTCATTATGAATAATTAATATGACAATAAAGTTTTTAGGGGAATAGAGAAATATGAAACCAGGGTAGTGCAATTTCTCTGGCAAAATCAGAGAAGGTTTCATAGAGAGGTAAGTAACATGTGGATTCAGTCTTGATTTGAGGGATAAGTAAAGTTAATCTGCATTGTGTTTCTAATTGAACCTGTATTAGTAAAGGTTCTAGAAACATTTGTTTCTAAGTGCTAAGAAAAAAGAGCAGTTAAAAATATTTGTTACAAAGAATTGGGTCATGCACTATGGATATTGGCAAGTCCAAAATCTTCAGATTACTTTACCTTGCCCCAGGTCAAGGGTAAAATTTAAAGGCCAGAACTAAGCAGAACCAATATCTTGATTAAGAAATATCAATCAAGCTAGTTTCTCTTGTCTGACATGCACTCATCTGATGGGAAATAATATTTACTCAACTACCAATTTAAGTGTTAATTTATCCAAAACACCCTCACAGAAATACACAAAATAATATTTGACCAAATATTTGCCACACTGTCAATTACAAACTAGTTGTGGCACAATATTCTGGGTTTTGTCTGTCCTCTAAGTGATCTCACATGTACTAAAGCTTGAGAATCACCAATTTATGTGATTCTGTGCAACTCAAGTTTAAGAAACATCATTTCCAATCATAGGTGGATTATGTCCTAGTTGTATTTGGTGCAAATCCCAAGGCCCTGTGCTTGACACATTTACTGTGCCTTCACCTCTCTTGCTTTCCTAAGAAAAAACCCTGATAGAACATGTTTTTTACTTTGAAAGATGTTCCTCTCTGTTCTCACTTGAACCATCTAAAAAGTGTGTATCACACTTTTAGTCACAGATTCTCAAACAACAGGTTATGTTCTTTCAACAATTTACAATTCTTTCATCTCTAAATACCTTCTTCCCATTTTGTTCTGATTTACAAACAGCTATTTACTTGGGGTTAAGCACCATGCTGTGAAGCATGCACAGCCACTGCAACATGAGTTTGATCCCCAGCCAGGGAGGTGACCCACATGGCATAGCAGAACTCTCCTGCCTTGCGTTTGCTCCCCTCAGCAGTGTATTTCAGTCAATCTGCATGTTCTGTTCCCCACTCTGTGTCTGGTGAATCCTCCAACCACCCCCCCCCCCCCCCCCCCCCCCCCCCCGCACCTCCCACCCCACACACACCTCTGGCCTGTACTCTAGTTCTTGTATGTATGAATAAATCAAACTTTGGGGGAAAAAAAAAGAACTATTTCAAATGTCACAATGGTGAGATCACTCTCAACTTCTGAGGCAAAGTTTAAAACCCCTTTCCTTCTGTACATTAACTTTATGCGTATTTCTAATACAGTACACATTACTCATTCCCCTTAAACATAACACCACGTTTTCTCACCTCCACTAGTCTGTGAGCATATCAAGTCTAGAAATTGGGTCTGCTCTGCCTTGTTTATCATAGTATTCCCAAATACTTAGTAAATGTCCTGACACATAAAACTTTATTAATATAATTGTGTTAAATTCGCAAATATTCTCTGACCCTCATTTTTGTCTTCCTATTTTAACTGCCCATTAATTTCATCACTTAGCACACACTTAAATAATCATTAAAGGAATTATTTCCAATCTTACCATTTCCAAATACCATTCTTCTAGTTCTCTTTGGTCTAGACACTAAATATGAAAAGCACCTAAGTGGGATTCTATAACTCAATGTTTCCATGACTATTAGGCTTCCAAAGGAGCTGAAGTTAGGGACATACACAACCTTAATCAGTAATTAATTCTAAGTCCCAGGGTTCTGCTGTCACCAGGAGTTCACATGTTAAACAACAACTGAAGTTGTTTGGAGTGATATTAATATTTTCCTGTTTCACTTTTTCCCTAATATTACATATAAAACCTGTCCAGAAACCATCATTTATTTGTTCTTTATTGAATATCTTCTTTTCGTGCTCATATAGTCAATGATTAGGATCCACAAAATTTTAACTTTAACCTTATGGGTAACTTCAGGCGATGGCAATTAAATTTAGACATTATGGATTTATTCTTTTTTGCCTTTTAATCTGAAATTATCATTGCTAACAGCTGCATCTAACAATATAAAATCCCATTACTGAAGAGTAAGTGTTTTTCAGTTCCTTTAGCGTCTCACATTATTTTCCTATTGTCAGTGTACTTATTTTGATATATAAAATTAATCTTCCATAAATGTGTTCATATTAGCAATTTCCTTAGTACATAAAAGGGTTCTAATTTCACCTTTCCCTTCGCACACAGAGGAATCAGTGCATGAAGAAATTGGTGTAGCTTTAACCAATGACTAAACGTAATAACATAAAATACTTTTCTGAAATATTAGTTTATCCATGTGTCAGTATATTAGTTACCTACTACCATGTAACTGATAACTACAAAATATTCAAAAATCACTCAATCTAAGATTTAAAATAGTAAGAAGTGGTTGTATTATGGATATTTCAAGAAGTATAGTAGATGGAAATTTCTAATGGATTTTTATGGGGTCATGATAGAAACACTAATACTTCTTTTCTTTACTAAAATATTCCTTGAAAGAGTTGCCTATATTTACAGACACCGTAAAGAAACCTGGTGGCCTTCAACAAGAAATAGATGGTATATCCTAGCACCCTGATTTTCTAAAATGAGTTAAGGGTAGAGTTGGGCAAGCTTAATATCTGAAGGCAACCAGTCAAGTGGTTTCTACGTGCTTAGAAAAGAGATAGTCATTATTGATCACTTGGCTTTATTAAACACTAGGCTAGTTTCTCTTTCAAAAGTGCTATTACATCATTATTAGTTCAACTGAATGGAGTTGATAGTCTAAATCAGTTCCTACAAGGGCTTCTCAACAGTCCTTTATGGAAAAAAAAATATGGAAGTGATGTTAAATTATAGGAAATTCATTCAGAAATTTAAACAGATTGACATAGAGCATTAATTTACCTTCAGGTATAGGGAATAATGATTTCATATTTGTATATGCTGTGAAAGGATCACCACAATAAATCTATTTACTGTCTTAGCAACTTTCAAATTTGCAGAACCATGTTGCTGATTATACTGCCATGCTGTACATGATAGATCCTTGATTTATACTTTTGGCAATGGACAATGGAGAAGTACCCATTTTGACCGCACCCCCCCCCCACCTTCTTTTCCTCCAGTAATTGCTTACCTGTTTTCTGTCTCTATGAATTCAGTTTAATTTGTTTGCTGGTTTTGGAATTTAGATTACATATAAGTGAATTTTTTTAAAAAAAGACATGTTCACTACTTTACCAAAATGTGTCTCCATATTGCAAAATCCAAATGCAATTCCCATTCCTCCATTTATTCATTACATCATTATGAGCTGCAGTCTCTAAAACCATACAATTAAGTTGCCACAAGGAAGAGTCGTTGGCAGGTAAGTGGAAGTGGAAAGATGGACGCTACTGCTGAAAACATAGCTCTATTACCTAGCTATGCAAGTGAAAGAAAGCTCATTTATCTAACTCTCAACTGTACAGAACAATTCTAGTATGTAGATTGCAAAAATGAAACTTTAAATGTGTGATATCACTGACTTTAGAATAAAGTTTTATAAAAATAAAAATTGTGTAATCATAAAGGAAATATTAAAAATTGTGCTCAGTTGGTAATAACAATCTGATTTGAATTAATGAACAAGTGTGAATACATATATATGAGATTTCAACATACGTGTATAAGTATAGCTCTATCATATGGATAATTACATGTAATGCATAATAATTTTTTCAATGGTCATATAGTATAGATCAAAAATATTCCTATCTTAAGTATATAGTCCATTTAAATAATGAAACCATCAAATTAAGAGTCTTCACACAAATTTTACTTATGTATCACTCTTTCCCTCTCCTTTCTACCCAGAACTCACCAATACTGAATTAATTATTATTAGTTTTCTTGTTTAGTTTAACAAATACAGTTTGAATATATATAGTTTTTTGTTATTGACACATGGACAGCATATATATGAATGGGTTAATATTATATGCCCATGCTGTGGATTTTTTCTCAGGGCTGTTTTGAAGATTTATCATTGTGGAGAAGTACAGAAGTTTATTTTCACTAGATTTGTATTTTATTGACTATTGTATACATTTACATTTGAACAGCTTACTTTACAATCCCAAATATATTAAGTATTATTAAATATGTCAAAAGGAATTCTGTTTTCCATATTTCAAGGAATTACACCCATATTTATACTTCACTGGATTTTTTTCAAAGAATTGCATAATTTGTGAGGAATTTTACTTTCTTAGATTGAAGTCATAATAGATATCCATACTTATATTTCATTGTATTTTTCCTGATACCAGTAGAAAATTTATTTTGTTTTAAAATAATTTTAAGTAAAAAATATTTATGTAGTTTGAGGTTGTTTTCAACTTTTTAAAAAAATAACTTCAAGTATTATTAACACTTCTGATATAATATGTGTTTTTTCCCACTATAACTGTGCATAACTTCTCTATATACCTTGGGTATACAAACTCTGTACACTTAGCATATTCTTAGAAGTATTCTAAAATGTTTTTCAATGAGATAATTTTAACACATTTTAAATACATATATCATAAATGATTGATCAGAAATTAGTGTGTCTGTAACGTGAGTTAGTACAATCTTAACCAATAACTTTTATACAGAAAAATTTCACTTTAAGAGATATTTATACTCAGTTGCAAAATTGCATCAACTGTTTTGTTTTTGCTTTTATGACACTTGAAAGTATAAGAATTTAAAGTTTACATGAAAGATTTTATATCTTCTACACAAATCTAAACCATTTCTAGGATAGAATGTTCTGGCTTTTGGCCTCCCCTGGTGGCGCAGTGGGTTAAGCAACGCACTACGAAGCACTACGAAGCAAGAAGCAAATCGCAGCCACTGCAGCACGAGTTCAATCCCTGCTGCTAGCCGGGGAGGGGCCCCACATGGCTTGGCAGACCTCTCCTGCTGTGCCCGCTGCTCCCCTCAGCAGTGTACTTCCATTGATCTGCCTGTTCTGCTCCCCGCTCTCTGTGGTGA
>JAGFMF010011791.1:4584831-4621249 GCA_019455555.1 Galemys pyrenaicus | reverse complement strand
AACCCCCCCCCACACCTCTGGCCTGTACCCCAGTGCTTGTATGCATAAATAAATAAATCTTTAAAAAAAAAAAAAAAAAAGAATGTTCTGGCTTTTAAACATGTTTTCATTGTATGCACATTTCAATTTTTGTTTCTATGTTTATCAAGGGTATAGGTTGATATATATAGTTAGTTTTTATTGTATTATCAAGTTCTTATATCAACTTAATAGACAGTATATTTAAGAATATCAAGTGTAGAGTAAAAGGTTCTTTTTAAATTCTGTTCATTACAAGCAGTTGGAACTTGAGCACATTATTTAACAAAAATGTCACATAGTTTCTTATCTGTAACAAAGTATTACAGTGAGGATTAAGTGAACTATGTAAATCCATTAACTGGCATATTGCTATGTAATAAATGTCAGCTCTTATCATGATCATAAATATATCAGAAATATCTCCTAAATTAATATTACTCATTACTTTGTCACATGTTCAGGGAGCATTAAACAAAATTACATTTGAGAAACAACTAGATAGAATAATACATGAAAAAGTTCAAAATAAATTTTTATTTATTACTGTACATAATGATAAAATAGACCTATATATACATCTGGAAAATAAGTTTACAGTTGGGGCATTGTTAAAATATACTCATTAAACTCACTCTCTGGACTATAATTTATTTTTTATAAAACTTATATAGTCAATGCCCATAGTCAGTTGTGATATAAATTTTTTGCTGGTGTTTGTATACAAGTTTTGGGCTTCATGAACTATTATGCAATAAGTAAGTAACTTAAAACATGTAGGCTTGGTTAAATTTTCTCTCATAAAATTCACAGAATTTTATTTTCAACCTTTTCATTTCACTATAGATAAGAAATTCTTGGGAATTGTTTAATCATATATCTATTTGCATCCCTAATTGTCCATTATAACAGATCATTTAGAATACTATTTTTGATTTCCCAATTAATATTTAAGGATATATGAAAAGGGAAAGAAGGTGGGGCCTCCCTGGTGGTGCAACAGTGGGCTGAGCTCTGCGCTGTGAAGAATTCACAGCATAGCAATATGAGTTTAATCTCCCACCAGGGAGAGGGCCCACATGGCACAGCAGACCTCTCCTGCCAGTCCGCTGCTCCTCTCAGCAGTGTATTTCAGTCAATCTGCCTGTTCTGTTCCCCACTCTATCTTCAGCTCTTGTATGTATAAATAAATAAATCTTTAAAACTAAAAAAGAAAAGGAAAGAACAAGATAAAAGGGGAAACAAGCATTGTGATAATTCTATTCATAAAAGTTTGTAATATAGTAACCATTCATATAAGTAAGGAGTTTCTATTGGATACTAATTAACTTATACCCATTTTTTGCACCAAAATTAAATATTATTTTCATATACAAGATTTTAAAAATACAGGTAAAACTAAGAAATCTTTCTACATTTCAAAACAAATATACTATGGTAATTTCAACTTTAGTATAACACATGTTTGCAGATCTTATTCTTATAAGGTTATTTAAGAAAATGTAGGCTGTAGTTTGGGATTGTTTGTTTAATGTATTCTTAATTAGTTTGAGCATCAACATTTTTTAAAAATATTTTTATTTATGCATACAAGAACTGGGGTACAGGCCCCAAAGGTGGGGGTATGAGACGATGCACCAGAGTCAGTGGGGAACAGAACAGGCAAATTGACTGACATACATTGCTGAGGGGAGCAGCAGACAAGGCAAGAGAGGTCTGCTGTGCCGTGTGGATCACCTCCCTGATTGGGGATCAAACTCCTGCTGCAGTGGCTGTGGATGCTTCATAGTGTGGTTCTTAACTCCTTGCACCACCAGGGAGACCCCTGAGCATGTACATTTCTAATCCTAGTTGTGTGCTTTTCCTTTTTCATTGTTTCTTTGTTTTGCATTGATTTTTGGAATATATGGGTATCCCATTTTAGTTCTTTATTTTTCTCTATGTATTGAGATGATTATCTGTGTAGGCTTTTGTCCCTCCTTTATTTCATTAACTCTGGTTAACATTTAGGTTTCTAAAATTCCTCCCTTCATTTCTTCTTTTGCATTTTATGCCCTTCATTCCTCCCCTTCTCCCTTCCTTCTCTCTTTTCTTCTCTCCTCTCCAATTCCCCTTCCTTACCTTCCTCTCCCTCCTTTCTCTTTTTCCCTTCTTCCTTTAATAACACTGAACTAAACAAGTGTTCCTAGAACTAAATCGATAAGGATAGTTTTGCTTTTTAACAGACAGTTGTGTCGGTTTGTTATTATTTTGTTTAGAGTATCGATAACTGATCCTTCATGAGTAAGAGTGTCCAGAATGGATATTACAATTTTATAGATAACAAAAACAAATTGTGGGATATTTCCTCCTCCTTCTGTTTTCTGGAGGAAAACTGTATTAGATTAAAATTATGTATTTCTTGAATCTTACATAAAATATCTACAGCTGATTATTTTCTCCTTGGAAAAAATTTTTACATAAAAATTTATTTTCTTTACTTATTGTCCTATCACTTACATTTTCTATTTCTACTAGAGCCTCTTATGACACTTAAGAGTCCACCCTCTTTCTTTTAAATAACTTCTGTGTCTATGTTTATACTATGCTTTCCCTAGTACTATAGCTTTTTCTCTCCCTCTACTTTGGTAAATTGATAAATTTGTGTGAGTCTGTTAGTCTTTTACTAGTCTTGTTTTAAATGTTTTAGTCTATTATAATTTTTTTTTCAGAAAATGATAGAAACAGCATTAATATGAATTATTTTTAAATTATGAATATGCATTTATGCCATTACCTAAACATTCCCTTTTTTAAAACTCAGAATTAGTAAACTTAATTAAGAATTGGGAAAATTATATTTAAAATACTTTGAAGTTTTAACTACAATATTTTATGTTGAATAGAATTATATACATAAGTTCAATTTTAAATTAGTCTTTATTTTCCTTAAGTTTAACATATCATACTACATATATTCTATCAAGATAATAATCCTTGGTATAAAGAATTTTATTTTCTATTTTCTCCACATTTATTTAGATTTCAAGCATTGAACCTTTTAAAAGATGATGATATATTTTTTTACCAATTGCTGTGCTTTTCTTAAATTAATGATGAAACCAGTTGTTCATCCCTTAGACTCTGACAGCATACAATGAATTCTGACAACTTTCTCCCACTCCAGTTCCTGAAAAACATGTAATTTCCTTGATATGACAAAATATCATTTTAACATTCATGTCATGCCTCGGTGTTCATTTTTCATTTTTCTGTAAGTTAATGAGTTCTAGCAAAGAGTGCCTTCATAAAGTTGTCTTGCCAAAAGTCCTTCTACAGCATATGGAGCAAGTGACAAGCAACATCATTAAAGAGATTTGTTTTAAACCAATCCTCTAAAGTGTGCGTGGAAACACTAAATACATCCCTGTGTGTTTTGCAGACAATCCTGCGTTGCTGAGCCATGTCACAGTGGGTATTAGAGTCTTGGATGTCAATGACAATCCACCCGAACTTGCCAGGGAATATGATATTGTTGTCTGTGAAAATTCTAAGCCTGGACAGGTAAGTGAATTGTTTCCTTCTTATCGTTGGGTCAGAAGAAATTCAAGTAGCACTATTTCTGTTATTCTTTTGTATAATCTTCAAAATTCTTCAGTAATATTTTCATGCTTAATAAAAATAATATTATTTTATAAATCTTATATTTATAATATTTTATTATAAGGTTTATTTTATAAAGCATTTTTAAGATAAAATAGATTTTTTTGAGAATCATAGAAAATATAATTTTTCTTATCTCATATGTCATTGAAAAAAATGAGCTCTTGTATGCAGGCATTCATTCTACCAATATTATTGTTTTGAATGCCTCCTGGGCACCCCTGTGTTAAGTGAGCTCTTCTGACATCATGAAGCTTTAAGATTCCTTTGGGGAAGAGGGACTGATTTGGTCTTTTTTAATTTTATTTATTTATCAATTTTTTTTAATTTTCTTTTTTATTTTGGAGAGCCTGATAGACACACAGGCAACTATTGAATGATATTGGCACTAAACACTGATTAGATTTTAATGACACGAAGAGTTTGTATATATTATGGGGTTGGGAAGTGAAGGAATAAGAAATATGTTTGAACATGGATCATGCGTGGGTATGTAATTTGGCAGTTAGAGAGCCTGGCACATCTGAAGGAAGGTCAGCTGGATCGAGGAGCATGAAGTGAGTGGGAGTCTGGAAGAGGAAGTGTATTCTCCCCTCTGCTGCAGTGCGAGTTAGACAAATTTAGCAGCTTAAAACAATACTCATCATTTCACAGTTTCTGTAGGTCAGATGTCTGCTCATAACTTAGTTGGGTCTTTGCAGGGGTCTCATAAGGCTCATCGAGGTGTCACCGACCAGGGCTTCATTACTGCCGAGGCTGGCAGATAGTCCAAGAACAGTGTCGAAAGTACTTGGTTGCTTTCAGCTGTAGACCTGAGAACTCCGGGATTTTTCTCAGCAATTTTCCCCAAAATCATAAGATGATACTCACATTAGCTTTTACATCTTGGTTTTGTCTTTCAACCTCAACATGGGTTAAATAAAAGATAAAAATTTGAGTATACAAAATTTTATTATTTTTTAAATCAAGAGATAAGACAAAATAAATATAGAATAATTGGAAAATGGAAGTCAAATTAAAATTATGTAAATTTAACCAAGAATATGTTAGTATGAAGGATAAAAATCACCTAAACTACTCTTATTAAAAGGTTCCTATTGTCAAAATAAATACGAAAAAAATCAGTTAAATGTTGTTTATAAGAAACTGTTATAAATTAAATGAAGAAATTTTCTAAAGAAAAAATTATGGGAAAATAAAATTATTATATCCATATTTACAAAGCTACAAATACAATATGTGTACGTACACACAAGCACACACACATTATCAAAGAAAAACAATTACTAGCTATAAAGAGGTATATTTGTTAAAACAATTACTGTAAGTAGAGAAAGCAACTTGAAATTTTTTGTACTTATCAAGAATGCTTCCAAATGAACAAAGTTTAAACTGACAGAAATGAAGAATTAAGCTACCTGTTGTTTTGACATAAATACAAAATTGTTGAAAATTAATCCAGCAAAAAAAAAAAAAACACTTTAAAATGAAAAAATAAAACAACAAAATTTATTTCAGTAAGAAGTTACAGCTTTTGCTAATGTTCAGCATCCATTAAAATAACAATGACAATAATAATAATAATATACACCAGTAGAGTTTGTGGATGACACTAACACTTTTGCTAATGTGTTAAATAAAAATGTATTTCTTATAATTAAAAAATAAAACAACGTACTACTTAACATCTCATTGAAGGAGAAAAATATCTAGAAATAAACAGTCTTTCATAAGTATCAATAACTTGATGTATAAATAACAGATTCTAGAAAATTTAGGTCCTTTTTTCACTTAGTTTTTGTTTATTTGTTTTGTAAGTTATTCAGAGAGTTCAAAATGGGTCATTTGAAATGTGACCTTTAAGAATAAAAGCCTAAACATAAGTTAATGATTGCAGTTGTAACTTTTTAGGTATTTTCAGTTAAATTATTACTTTAAAATAAATTGTATAGGTAGATGACAATATGCATTTGGGGGTTGCGGGTAAGGAGAGAGGTTTTGCCTCAAAGACATTTCCAAGCTTCAAGAATAAATTATGCTTTTGTATTGATTGTATTGCTATTTATATAGCCACAATTGCTGAAAATTTGGGCAAATGATATTCTTGTTGTTGAATCATCTGAAATTTCTCCTGTGGATGTGAACATCTCCCAAATCCAAAATGTTAGTCTGTTTTATGGATTAAAGTTTCTTCTGATTGGTCTGTGACCTTGACTTTCTCTGATGGCCTCTCAGGTTATCCATTTTTTGCTCATGTGGAAGTTCAACCAAATATTCTCACTAAGACATGCTCATCTCTCAAAGTCTCTCTCCTAACTTTCTGTTTTCCCCTCTCTGCTGACCACCTAGACTTTCTAGCACTTCTAAAGTGATTCATGTGGCAGTAAGTGCTTTCTTCTCTGAAATGAAGAAAATTGTCAGAATTTTAGGGCTTTTCTGAAACCTGAGATTGTATGAAAATATGACTAGATAAGTCACAAATTCTTTTAAATATAGTTACCTTATTCTCCTCACAGAAAAGTCACTGAATTTTTCTAGACAGGGATAAATTTCTGATAAGCATTTTTTTTTTTTTCGTTTGTGGGTCCCAGTCACCATTTCTATAATATGTCTCTTATCTTCACATACCTGTTACTGTTTTCAGATACCAATCACTAGACTTGGCATCCTTAAATTCTAATTTATATTGCTATGTTATTACTTTCTTTTACCTTTTAAAAGATAAATTTACATTTAGCGTCATTGCTGTCTTTAATATTGCATGATTTAAATGTCACTATAAGAAAATTGCATTCTTTCATGTTGCTTAAACATTTATTTCCATCCCAGTCACCAAAATGAACTCAAACTTTCCATTGAGGGGATAAAAATCACTTTAAGGTATTATTTATTGGATCTGTATTTAAATAAATCATTGACAATCTCTGTGTTCAAGTATATGATTAATTCATTATAGGGAAAATGGACTGAATTTTCCTGTTGTTTAATTTTGCAGTCTTTGGTTCATTTAACCTAATGTTTGTAACATTTCTGGAGAAACTTTATGTGTTGATGCAGAGTTGAATAGAGAACTCTATTTAAATAATGACTTGTGAAATAGGTTTTGTGATGTGTATTTGTATTGCCTAGCTGTATGACAGTTCCTCTTTCTATGACAATTGCTTTCAGAATTACAGACATTTCTATTATGGATGCTGTGTATCTAAAGAGAACAGCATGTGGCTATGGCAAAGAGATTGGCCTCATGAAAGCAGAGGTTTAAATCACATATAACTTCAGATTTCAGGTCAATTCAGATACCCAAATAAACTGAAATAATATGGTTTTCTGACTTAATGTATTTTCCTATTCTAAAAGAAAAAGCTCGTTAAGTATCTGGCATGAAAAAACATTTAAAAAAAAAAGCATGCCCACATGAAAGTGACTTCCATTCTCAAAGTGGAATGGATTTATAAACACTTTACATGTGTCTATACTTTGATACTTTTTGAAAAATAAAGAGAATGATTTTTATTTTGCTCATATTGAATTTTCCCTCTGTATATCAATTTTTTTAAAGAAGTAAACTTAGAAAACATGACATTTTAAAATAAATTTTATATACCTGCTTATCCTATCACAGTTATTTACAATGAAACTTTATATGAAAATAGTTTATTAGATCAGTTTAAATTACACCATGTCAAAGATCAAACACATTTAATAAAAGTTACAATTATTATAAAGTTAATGTATAATCCTATTTGAGATTATATTATAAAGCAAACTCAATTAATTTAAAGGAATATAATGTATTTCACAAAACTTCCTTATTAATTGAAACATTTAATCAGAGTTCATTTATCAGAGACTAAATTATTTGTGCAAATTTTTAAAACTGACTGTTTTTCCCTAGAAAGTGCTCTAGAAGCAGTAGACGATGAAAAACACATTTTAAAAAAGAAGATACAATTATTTGATTAAAAATAAAATTCTATTTTTTGTTTGTTTTTTTCCCAAAAGTGAATCCTTATCCATGGACATTACCAAAAACTTCTGCTGACAGTATTGCTTATTTACCCCCCATGCACCCACCAATGGCTCTCTTGGATAGAATTAATATATAATTTTGCAAACATCCTTAAACTAATAGAACACCTTGGGTAGTTAATGATAGTACATATGCAAGAGAACATGTAAGTTCAGTTAGAGGGCGAGAGTCAGAAAATTATTTTTGCGGAATGAACATCATCAGCAAGCACATCACCCACAGAGGGTGCAGGCAGCACCATAGAGATAAATCATAACCTTGACAAAAGGGTAAAAAATACCCATCATGGAGACATAGTAAATATCTAGAATTCTGCCAGAAATTTGAATCTTCTAAAAATCATTAAACCTGTTAATTTGATAGCTAGATTATCTAATAAAATTCTGAGAAAACAATAAATGGAAACTTTTTTATAAATCTGTTGAAAGAGAAGGGTGATCAGTAAACCAGAAAAAAATAATATATCATCTAGGATAAAGACAATATGTCAGATTTCTTGATAAAATCAGTCCAAACATTAGGTATTTGCAAACACGTCTTAGAAAAATTATGAAAAAATTACGTATAGATGTTTACCAACACTTCCACAAGAATTCAAGTAAATGACTCTCTGTTAAGCTAAATATAACAACACATTGTGCATGAGCACTCTTTTTGAGGAAGATATTGACACATGTGAGCTTCCTGGTAAATTCAGATTTGAACTGACTTGATAAAATGGAAAGGGTATTTTACTATTAATAACAGAAAGTCAGTAAACACATGTAGAATGAGTCATACCTGATATTAAAAAAGGAATACTATGATTTATAAAAATATTAAGAAAATATAAAATGATTTATAAACTAAGTGTGAAATGAGAAGAAAACAATTGTCTCAAAGGCATAGTAACAGGATATTTAAAATAATTTAGTTGATGTGAATTGTTTTCTTCCAAAATTACATTCCAGGTTACGAAGTGAATTTTCAGGTATGTAAGTAAGTTACGAGTTACCATAAGAAAATAGGATTGCAATTTGAGAACCAAATGTATGAAGAGGGCCTTCCTGGTGGCGCAGCAGGTTGAGTACCAAATTGTGAAGCATCCATGGCACAGCAGCACAAGTTCGATCCCTGGTCAGGGAGGGAACCCACATGACACAGCAGACCTCTCCTGCTTTGTCCACTGCTTCCCTCAGCAGTGTATTTTGTTGATCTGCCTGTTCTGCTCCCTACTCTGTCTCTGATGAATCCTTACCTTCTGGGACTCTAGCCTGTACCCCAGCTCTTGTATGCATAAATAAATAAATCTTAAAAATAAATTACTAACACCAAAAACTTTCCTTAGTTTAGTTAAAAAAAAAATAAATGTATGAAGAGTAGGGTGAGAGCACTTTTATTCTCCAAAAGAAAGTCATTTATTTTATCTCACCTCTAAAACAACCTTCAAATTTTGATATTTTAATCTCCACTTTGTGCTAAGGAGCTGATGTGTAGGGGACACCCCCAAGCTCTTCAGCCAAGTACACTCAACTCTGGGGCTTTTCAGACACTGAAAAAAATTGTCAGGCTGCTTTTGATTATCCATCAATTTATTATACTACATATTGTCAAAAACCAGTAATAAGTAGAACAGGAAAATACCTATAAGAGACTAGCTATGGTTCAAATTAAAAGGAAGCCAAACAATAAGCAAAATTTCAATTCACAAATAAATAATATGGAAAGAAATACATGCAAGAAGGAAATGGAGAGCTCCTGGGAGATGGGGAAGAGGGATGTGGGCTGCTTCACCCAGGATCTCTTGCTCAGGAAGCGAATTTTGAGAAGTGAAAGGTTAGATAGAAAGAGTGAGCCATGGAAAGATATTATGAGAATCTCTTCTTTATCCAAAAGTGCTTTTTTCACTCTCATTTCATGAAAACCCAGGCCATCCTGGCTCTGTCCTTCTCGGTTCTGCTCTGCTCCTCAGTTCTTCACAGCTAAAGAAAGTACATGCAGAGTCAAATATTTATGCTTTAACTCTCATATATTTTGGTGGTTATTTCACCTGTAAGATCTTGAAATGAGCCAGAGTTGGGTAAGATGTTCCTCGAAATCCTATCAGTCTTGAAATGGACACACTATATATCACAGCAGGATTTTTCATTGTTGTTGTTCTCTTTTTACCCTATTTTTATTTTCTCTAAATAAGACCTGGAAAGATTAGGGTACTCATATTTGAACAAGGAAAGTATTGGCTTGCTTGTTCATTTGTGTATATATGTGTATTAAGAGAATAATGACTATAGTTTTGGGAATTTATATTCTGCTCTTAGAGTACCTGAGATGTTTTATTTATATATTCTGACTTTTTCTGCTTCTTATTGTGCTTAAATTCTAGGTTTTGGAATTGCTTCTCTTAACCACTAGGGATGAAGTATATGCAGTAAAACTCTGAGGGATCTGGTTCTGTCTGTGCCCCTCTGTTACAGATTTGAAGCACATCACCATCCTTCAGGGACTGAGATTTCTCATCTCTATAGTACAGGGGCTGGATCATGATCTCAAAGTCCCTTGTAACAGCAGAGAGACATAGATTTCACTGCTTTTACATTTCCTGACTGAGACCAACATATATTGCAAGGCTGTTCTACATCAGCAGTGGGATATTTGTATTTGTACAAACAATTCTTCATGTCTCCCCAAACAGGTGTTCACACAAAGTCTTACAGCTAATTAGCCCCAAGGCACTGTGGGTGATAAAGGAAAACACTTTAAATGTTTGTATTATGCTAGAAAATAAACGGAATGATTATAAATTATGTCATAATTTTTCCTAGAATCTAATGCAAAGAGGAGCAAGTAAATTGCTACTTTTACTAGATGAAATTGAAAACACTCAAGGTCAATAAAGGGATCTTTTAGAAATCCCTTTATGTTAACAATGGAAAACATTAGCATTAAAATCAAGGGACTCAACAAAAATAACTATTAAATATTTGCTTTTCTTTAGGTTATTCATACCATCAGTGCCACTGATAAAGATGATTTTGCCAATGGAGCAAGGTTTAACTTTTTTCTTGATGAACGCCTGTCTATGAACCCAAACTTCACTCTAAAGGACAATGAAGGTAAACAAAAATACATATTTTTTTTGTTTATGTGACACTACCTGATTTGACTTGGTATGGAATAGGCCTGAGTAGTTTTCTTTTTGCTTATATCCCTGTGAACAGCTTGCAAATCAGCATTCAAAGTCAGTTTGATGTTAATGTGTTATGATCTGTGAATAGCTTGTATTTAAAATTGAGCCATATGTACAAATAACATTCATTGCATTTATTCAGAAGCATCCCTTTAAACAAGAAATGTACATGTAATGTGCTCTTGGGCAAATTTTAAGAGAAATCTTAGCTGACAAATATGTTTATGAGGGCAGTTGCTAGGAGGCTGAGAAATTTAAATGAGGAAAAATGAAAAATATGTCCTAGGGATAGTTAGGAAAAGAAATGTAATGTTTGAAATCATCTTGCATTAGTGAAACTATCAAGATGTGCTGTACAAATTATATTTCCCCCTTGTTATTATGAATTTTTCACAGAATATGGTTAGATAAATATACATAATTGCAGGGCATTTGAAAATTTTTGAATTAGTTTTTGCTTAAGCTTCTGTATTATGTAGAAAAAAAGAAAACCATAATTTTGTTACCAGAGAAGATCTATCCCAAAGTTGGTTTCTCAAGGTTGAGTACAAATCACTCTTCTGTACATACCAGCAGCATTAAGATTCAAGATATGCAACATTCTGATTAGCATCAACTGTCTTCTTAAACTGTCTTTGATCACCTTTACCTCAAAGTGTTATTATTTGAGCATCAACATGCCTCAAAAGGATATGAAACAGACACATCCATTCTGAAATAAAATTTAATTTCTTTTTTGTACCCTTCATGGGGAAACCTTTTCATGCACAGGAAAATTATACCACAAAATGATAACCCAGTAAGATATTTTTATCATCATCCCTAAGTTTCCTTAAATTATCATAGAAAAGATTCTATAGTTTGCATGTAGCCTTAACAAGGTTTATGTGAAAATACAAAGCTTGTTTTGCTCTAATTTGAAGTTGCCTAAGATAGCTCTACTGATGGCAAAGGCATGTTTGTGTACACATTGTATTTCATTGAGTAGTGCACATATATTCACATCTGAGTAGCTCACTTTTCAATCCTAGATACATGTAGTTTAATAAATGTATTAAATATGTCAAAAGGAATTCTATTTTCCCATATATCCAGGAATTACACTCATACTTTATTATATTTTTTCAATTCAAGTAAAACTTTTATTTTACATTTTAAAATAACTTTAAAAAATATGTGGGATTTTTCTTTGGGAGACTTTACTGATATGTAACTGCAATAGAACATTCTGAATTTAAGGTCCATTGTATATTTACTTGACACATATAAATATTGCAAAATTATCACTACCATATCTTTAACTAACACCTCTATCACATCATGTGACTACCATTTCCTTTATATGGTGATAACATTTAACATCTACTATTCATTTCTCTACACAATACATTTATTAGCATACTGTCTTTGCTATACATTAGGACCACAAAATCTATTCATTTTATAAGTGGACATTAGTGCATTTTGACCAATATGTTTCTACTTCCACCAACCCACAGTCCCTGGTAGCCACCAATCTATTCTGTTTCTCTAAGTTTGACTTTTTTAGATTACATATGTCATATTTTATAATATTTGTCTGAAAATAAATTTAATCTCATGATATTACAATTAAAACTTGTCTTAACTGTGTGTGAAATTCAAGCAATTAACCCATGTAACTCCAAGAGTATTTCCAAAAAAAAGCAAGAGAATTTTATGTTGAACGCTATATTAGTGAATAAAAATTCTTCTTACCAGATTATTATATCTAGAATTGTGATTGTAATTAATGAATATGCACAAAAGGTCCTAATTCATAGATTTAACAATATTACCAGTAATGGGAATTCACATTTAAGAAATTACCCTAAAATAAGTACACACTTTTAAAGATTCATAATGCTGACATATGATTGTTTTTTTTACTCATTTATTTTTAACTATTTTTTGTAGAATGTTTAAGAAAGTATAAACAGTGAGCTTGGGAAAGATAGGAATTTTTACTTTTCTCTCAGTCTCTTTATATATATTTTTATTGAGGTGACTGGTTTAGAATACTTTATCACTCTGTATAATTTAGGGGAATAGGTTCACACCTTCTCAGATTTATGTCATCACACCACACTCAAAAACAAACATCCTCATGTCTTCACCATAAGCCATAGTTCTTTCTCTTACTTTTTCCTGCCCCCAAACTCCCTCTGTCTCCAATAGCCTCAATTCTTCAGTCATATTTCTAGGGTTAGTTTTGCTTTAGTTTTTGTTGGTGCCTTAGTTTTATTCTTCTACACACCACATATTAGTGAAATCTGCCAGTATTTGTTTTCATCTTCTGTGTTTTACATTTGTTAGGTAAATGCAAACCAAAACTACATGAGATACCATCTCACATCTCTAAGAACGGTCTATATCAAAGAGTACAGAAACAGCAGTGTTGGTGAGGATGTGGAGAAAAAGGCAACCTCAAATACTGTTGTTGGGAGTATAGACTCATCCAGTCACTGTAAAGAAACAGTATGGAGGTTCCTCAAAATACAAAAAATATTTAATAATAACATTTTTAATAAATATTAAAAACAAATCTACAATATGAAGCAGCAATTCCATTCCTATGTATCTAACTAAAGAATGCAAAAAAAAATACTAATTCTAATATTTGCAAACCTATGTTCATTTTAGCACTACCTCAATTGCAAGCTTATGGAAACAACCTAAGTACCTAAGGAAAGAGGAGTGGATTAGAAAAATGAGGTATGAAGACACAATAGAATATTACTCAGTTGTAAAAGAATAAACTTGTCATGCACAACAACATGGATGGAACTAGAGAGGACTGTGCTAAGTGAAATAAGGCAGAAAAATAAAGACAAGTACTGGTAGATTTCACAAATATGTAGAATAGGAAAACAAAACCAACAACCAACATGTGGAACAAGTTTAAGAGCACTTAATAAATAGAGAGTATAAAATATTTGGTAGAAATAAAAATA
The DNA here is from genome assembly GCA_019455555.1 of Galemys pyrenaicus. Lineage (NCBI taxonomy): Eukaryota > Metazoa > Chordata > Mammalia > Eulipotyphla > Talpidae > Galemys > Galemys pyrenaicus. Next base: position 4,607,421 of record JAGFMF010011791.1, on the reverse strand, counting down.
AATCATAGCAAAAATAATACCTATAGATAAAAATATGTGGCAATTTTGCATAAACACCAAAGAACAGAAACACCAGAGACCAAGTTTAAAATTAAATACATACTTGGATATGTTAAATTAAAGCAGTGAAACTACAAAAACAAAGAGAAGTGGTTTTTAAACAGGAATATAGTTAAAAATTAACTATAAAATTTATTAAATAAAAAGTATAGAATACTTTTAAAATGCAGTGACATTTAGATTTAAACTAGATCCTGGTTCAAAAAAAAAAAAATACAGGGCCTCCCTCATGGCACAAGGGGTTAAGCACCACACTGTGAAGCCTCCATAGCCACTACAGCATGAGTTGGATCCCAGGCCAGGGAGATGACCTACATGATGCAGCAGACCTCTGCTATCTTACCCGCAGCTCCCCTTAGCAGTGTATTTCAGTCACTCTGCCTATTCTGTTCCTCACTCTGTCTCTGGTGAGGCCTCTCACCCCCACATTTCTGGCCTGTACCCCAGTTCTTGTATGCATAAGCCTTAAAAAAACCAAATACATATTGGGTCACAAAAAAAAAACCCATATGCACAAAGTGTTGAAGAAAATATATTTTCTTACTGTTGAACTCTCTACATTAGAAGTAGTAGTCTAAGACCTCCCTGGTGGTGCGGCAGGTTGAGCATGGCTCTGTGAAGCACCCAAGGCACAGTAGCACAAGTTACATCCTTAGCCAGTAGGGGACCCACATGGCACAGCAGACCTCTCCTGTCTCGCCCACTGCTCCACTCAGCAGTGTGTTTTAGTTGATCTGCCTGATTTGTTCCCTGCTCTGTCTCTGGTGACTTCTCTCACCTCCCATGTACCCCAGCTCTTGTAAGTATAAATACATAAATCTAAAAAAAAAAAAACCAGTAGTCTAGCAGGAATTAAGGAGAATAGCTACTTGAGTCTGAAGGCTTTACACTCTTGGGTGAGAGAAGAATGATTTAATTTCTCATGACAATGGGAAGCAGGTTAAATTTCCTGTTTTCTTTGAGTTCCCTTCATCCCAAAGACTGAGGGTATGAATGGGGTGACCTAAGGGGGTGCTATACATATAGTACCTTTGCATCACAGCAAAGGACTATTAGAGAAATCCCAATATTATATAGTGGGCTACAAGAAAATCAGATTGTACTTGGCCAGTATTTATTATATGAGATGATAAACCTGTGTTCTGCTGTGACAGGAAAGAGTCTCTGTTGTCTAAGGCTATTCTCTCTACATCCTTGAAAAATCATCAAGAACAAAAGGAAAGTTAATACTAATTTTCGTAAAACCTGCAGCAACTTATGGGACCCATGAAAAAGTTACTCTCCCTAGCTACTTCTAGGGATTTGCCTAAATCATTGTCATATTCATGGTAGGAAATTCCCATAAAAAATACTAATTTTGCTTATACTTTAACTATCAAAAGATTGGAATAAAATAAGATGATCAAGTTTAGAATATATATATCACAGTGCTTGACGCAACAGAAATATCCCAGGAGTTAAAAATGAATGATGTACGTTTATACTTATCTTTATGTCTAGATTTCAACTTTATATTTGATGGTGATACAAGAAAGTTGCAGAATAACAATGTATAATCATTTATATTTTAAAAATCTCATTCAACAATGTTATCTTCTTTAGCATATGCCAAAAAGTTAAAAATATAGTTAAATATGTTAAAATCAAACATACGCTTGGCAAAGATATACATCAGATTCAGAAGAGTTGATAACTGCGGGTATAAATATAGAGTGAATCCTGTAGGAAGTAAAAACAGTATTGTGTAATCACTTATTTCATGGAAAGAGATCTGACTAAATGTGACATCCTGATAATAAATATGTTTAAAGTATGATGCCAAGTATTATTGTCTCTTAATTTCTACATGAGTTTAGCATATTAACAGTTTAGCATATTTTCTGGCACAGAATGGGCACTCACTTATTGCTTCATCAAGTGTGTATTTAAATATTACCTATGTAAGTTTTGATAAGTGATCACAAGTATAGGCAGCTCCTACTTTCAAAGCTTTATAGCATGATAATATGATCACGAAGTGGTACAAAAAATAAACATGTTGTACAGAAAAGACATTGAAGAGGTGCTCCAGTTCTGGAGTGGAGGTAGGATTATTTCCTAAAGTGAGAAATATCTAAACTGATGCTTGATTCCTCAGTGACATTTAGCTAAAAAAAAAAAAGAGAGAGAGAGAGAAGAAGTAAAAGTTACAGGCAGGAAGCTAAAGGCCCAACAGTGAAGAAGTATAGCATATTGGGGTCAAGGAAATGGATAAACTTCCATGTTTTCAAAAATATATTGAAATTGGAACATCTTTCAAAATAACTATTGAAAGTGGGCCAATAAAAATTAGTTGACTGGTGAACCAAATTTTAGCAAGCCTTCACAGACTTCTGTAAACCATGAGAACTGTTGCTGTGTATGTGTGTGTGTGTGTGTGTGTTTTAGTAGAAAAACTGACCATAAGTTTGATGGAAACTATTTAAGAAATTGAATGAAATGTTTGAATTTGAAAAGAGCAATCTGGTTGTTATATAGATACTGGATAGAAGGAGGCAAGTGTGGTGGCATTAGTCATCTTTAAGTGTAATTATTTAAAATACTCTAAGATCATGAACATTTTCTTCTTGGTGGACCATAACACCAGCTCTGCTTCAAAAGTTTAAACCCTTCTCCAAGAGATGTGTATGTTGTGAAACCATTTCCAATTGGTCTCTTGACCATTTTTGTGTCTTACAAGCAGACTATTATCTTCTCTTTTGTTCCAGACTATCTTTTCTAGGATGTTCATGGAACAATCAGCCTTGGAAGACAGAGATAGTATGTCACCAAGAACAAGGACATATTCATTTATTGTATAGTTTTATGGAGAATAATGACTCTCTTTGGCCCAAAATTTGATGGTTGCTTGAAAAATGATAAAATAACCATGCTGTCTGCACCCCTGAATTTTCAGTTTCTATAAAACACCATTGCATGTACAACACATGCTGGGCTCTTCCACATCACTCTTATTTACTCAGAGGTCAAGAGGACTAATGTGCGCAAGAGAGAGTTCATGCTGCTGGCTGTGACATGAGTAGAACATTCTTGTGTCTGACCCAGGAGCTCTTTTCCTTCTGTCACCATTCATAAATTTGTGACAAATTAATCTTTTGAATTTGTAAGATCTAAATTCCTTCACATTTCTTGATACTTCTCTGGAGTAATTCCCACCAAAAACAATGGTAAAAACCACATTTCTATATTAATGATATTATACCATGTTATATTGTTATGTTATGTTATTATAATGTCATAACATAATATCTATCTTATTGTAATATATGAATACTAAACTTATCCCAGAAATGGAAATCTTAATAGTGTTTATATCTGGAATTCCACAAGCTGGCTAAAGTCCTCATCCCAACTAAGATGTCCTTCCCCCATTTATCTCATGGTATGTATTCTCCTATTTACCAACGGATTTGCTTGTTAAGTAATTAAATTGGAGAATGTTCCATGTTTTCTCAGATCTTCCCCATCCTCATTAGATCTTTCCTACCATATGGTCTACCCCTCATTAACTTGGAATCTGCTAATTTATCTGAGCATTGCAAGAAAAAAAACGCTGTCTTGAATGTTCCATCTTGTTTATATAAAAGTTTCTTTATTTGGGAACTATTTTCTTATTATTCACTCTGGCATATGCTTGGAATATAATGGTAGAAAACACCAGCATGGAGCTAATATCCTGCTTAGGAAACAAGATTTTCTATGAAAGAAAATATATCTATTCACAGAAAATGTGATGTAACCACTTACTTCTTTGGTTCATAGCCACTGTTTTTCTTTATAGAGAGATGTAAATTTCTGGTACAATTTTCTATCCTTTTATGTTTTCTATCTTTTCTCTATTTTCTTGACCATATTAATCTTAATGATTTTACAATTATTGCCAAGTAACTCTGCTCTCCGAATTAGATACATTTTCTTTGTTTGCTTGTTGAGGAGATGGATAATGGAGAAATGGAGACACAAGACTGGGTCATATGGTCTTATTTTTGATATGTCTATTAAGTTTTGATTGGCTAACATGTAAAATGTATAAATCTAGAAGAGGCTCAAAGAAAAATAAATTTACCAGAAAGTATACACTGTTTTCTCTGGTAACAGCAAGAGAGAGGGATTATTAAATGAATCCAGTAAGAGTTGTGCTGACTTGCAGTTTTGCTCACATTCAGTCTATCTCTGATTTGTCCCTATCCCTGTGTGTAGCCTTCTAGAACTTTCAACAGTGCACAGGAAATGTTCCCCCTGGTCCCTACCTTTAATCATTGTCTGCTCAACACCAAAAGATGCTACAGACTCAAAAAGCTCTTTCTTATCTTCTAGCTTTTCAGCTGGAAAATAAGCTTAGGGTCTTAGCTTTCTTGTAAACTTCAATTTAACTTCCTTCCAATTCAACTTTCCATTTAACAAATATCTTTAGGGAAAATTAACCATGTGTTTGAGACCCCTCAATTCCTAATTGGATTGCAGTCTCTGGAGACATCTAAAAGCTCTGAGTCTCTCTGTTCCCAGTCTGGACTTCCAGCTTCTTGTTATTTCCTATTGAAAACAAGAGCATTGCTATCCACCATTCAACATTTTCCCTCTGTCTAGAATCTTAACTCCTCCAATAATCTTGCTTCAGCAATTATCTAGTGTCATCAAATAGGCATTTAATTTTTAGATCTTTCTCTTTGTTTTCAGTGACAGTATCAGTCAAAAATGATTGTTTTGTCAGACCTGCATTTTCTAAATTAAGAGCTATTTGGGCACTCCCTCTTTAAGTAGTTGGGGTTGAAATGAGGCCGTAAAGAAAGGGTCCTGTTCAGTAATAACCTAATTATCATCAAGATGCCGCTCTCCAGATGTTCACTGATATGGTACAGACATTAGTTCTTAAAATTTAATTAAAATTGTTCAGAACCCTTTGCTATATAAGAAATGAAACCAAAATCCCTTCTAAAATGTCTGAGGGTTAGAGAGGAATAGACTCCATTGTCCGTCTTCATGCCAGTCACCATTTCAAACAAACATTGTAGCTTGCTCCTATTTTCCATGTTACTTTCCCACATTGACCACAGTCTTTTTCCTGAAAGCACTATGTTCTCAAAGTACAAGTTAATACCAAAGGTATGAGGCAGACAGAGAACAGTGAGAGAATAATTTAGCAGCTTCCTGAAAATGATAACATGAAAGGAAAAGGATTGTAGCCTAAGCACTCATTCTTTCTTTCAGAACTTATTGAGTTAACATGTAGTGGACTGTAGGTAAGTTGGTGGTGAGTGCACTCCAGTGATAATATCTGGTGAGGGTATCCAAATATTACTTTAATTAAAAGTAAAAATAAAGAAATATATTTTTTAAAATGTGCAGCTAAATATTAAATTTAGCCTTGAAAACTCTGCCCTTTCCAAAGTCAAAGCCAAAGCAAAAGTTTTTTACAACAAAAAAGTTGTAAAGGTCAAGAAAATAGTGCTGAAAGTGGTCTACCACCACACACACACAAAAAGATATCCATTCCTCACTCATCTTCTAAGGGTCCAAATCACTACAGCTCTGAGTGTAATCCCAATATCCTCAGAAGAGTGTCCCCAGAAGAAACAAGCTTGGGCACTATGTCATTGTCAAGTTCCTCTCACTACCAAGTCAGCCATGAAGAAGAGAGAAGACATTAACAATCTTAAGATAGAAGACATTAACAATCTTGGGTTCACTATAGAGGTCAAGATCAATAATTACCCCTGAAATAGACTGAGGAGAAGCTATCTGACAGTGGCATGGTGAAGGTCAACAGCCTGATCAAATCTGATAGAAGTCATATGTCTGACTGACTCCTGACTGTGATACTTTGGATACTCTTGACAAAACTGGTGATTATCTAAACTGAGTCCGGCTGGCTGGACTCTGAAGCAGAGTTGTAAGGTGATATCAGTGTCCTCAAGTACTTCTCTGCTCCTCTGATATTGTGGCTTTTTGCTGTGTCTTCTGGTTCCAATAATTACCAACCTCCAGTCACTTCCCCCTTTTCAACAAAATCTTGGAAGCACTACCTCCATCCACACTTGAAATCAGAACTGTCTCTCTTCCCCCACCTCTGTAACAATATATTCACCAAGGTATATATCATAAATATGAATGTTTGATAATGATATTATTTTAATCATTATTAAAATGTCATTAAAAATACAATTTTGTTATTGACAGTAACAATTTATTTTGAAGTTACAGCATCTCAAAATTTTGTTAATCTAAAACAACAAATTTATGACATGTTTCCTGACGGAAGTCTAGTTTTTCCTATAGCCACCTTCTCTGTAAGTTGTGATGGGTCAACTTTTAAGTTTAGTATCAAAAATCTATGGATAGAGACCCTCCCTGGTGGCACAACGTGTTAAGCATTGTGCACTATGAAGCAAAACTCAGCCACTGCAGCACAAGTTCGATCCCAGCCACCAGCCAGAGAGGTGACCCACATAGGGTGGCAAACCTCTCCTGCCTTGCCCACTGCTCCCTCAGCAGTGTCTTTCAGTCATTCTACCTGTTCTGCTCCCCACTCTGTCTCTGGTGGATCCTCTAACCCCCCGCACTTCTGGCCTGCTCCCACAGTTCTTGTATGAATAGAAAAATTTTTAAAAAATAAATCTTAAAAAAAAATCTATGGATAATTTTGACTTCTTAACCAAATATTTTTAGCAAATTAACTAAAACCATAATGTTCCACATTACGAGTATAACCTTACAACAAGGAACTATACATACATAACTCTTTATTCGTTTTGTAATATAAAAGTATAACCTAATCCCTCAATACAAAATTTTCATTAGTCTACAAGGTAAGTCTGTTCTACTTCTTAATCTTTATGCTGCCTCTTGAGAGACTAGGTTTTATTTGATGCAAGGAGATTTGCCAGCCTAATTCCTAGGTTTAAGTTTAATTGTCAAGTGTGTTTGTAAGTCTTTCAGGTTTTTTCAGGGAAAGAGATCATTTAAAAATATATATTAATTGTATCTATAGTTGCAGGATTCTAAATGACATTTAATGTGCCTTTTCAGTTTTGAAATCCATATAACTTTGTTGATAATTTTCTATCAGGAATATCTAAAATGAACATCTGTCACTCCTTTTTCTGTTCAGGTTTTCTTCGTTAGTTATGTATCTTTTTTTTTAAAGATTTATTTATTTATGCATACAAGCACTGGGGTACAGGCCAGAGGTGTGGGGGGTGAGAGGATTCACCACAGACAGAGCGGGGAGCAGAACAGGCAGACCAACTGAAGTACACTGCTGAGGGGAGCAGCGGGCACAGCAGGAGAGGTCTGCTGCATCATGTGGGTCCCCTCCCTGGCCGGCAGCAGGGATGGAACTCATGCTGCAGTGGCTGCGGTCTGCTTCATAATGTGTTGCTTAACCCACTGCGCCACCAGGGAGGCCCAGTTATGTATCTTCTTTTGAAGACACTTGTATTATCTCAAGCAACAGGTCTTGAATAATATTCTTTTTGAAAAAATGAAAATACTGCGCTGAAAATTACAATTTTAATCATAGTCAATAAAAGAATCTATCTATTCTTATTTACTTCTTGTTGCAACATTGTAAAGATTTTTCCCCTTAGTTTTATTATTTCCTTACAATATTCCTTTCTATTTCTGAAAATGAAAGTCATATCAAATGTAAGTTTCTTAATGATTTTTTAAGCAAAACACTTAAATGACAACATAGACAGATACTGTTTTACCTTAAGACTATTGAGGTTATGTAAAAGGTTATCTACTTCAAGTTCACATTGCATTGATTTCAACATAGGGAGGCTTTCAAATCTATGTAACTGTTATAAAAGTGTCTTTAGAGCTCTTCTCATTCAGATTTCTCAGGCCTGGATAGTGAGATGTAGTTATCTAATTTGATATATTGGATAACCACAAATAACTTTACATTTATTTTGTATTATTTTGTCATTGTCAGTATTTGATATCCCCATAGTTTATCTTTGTCCTTCAAATGAGATCTCACAGCTGGTGTTCTAATATGCTGAATTTCTCTACAGAGCATTTAACAGTCTGTTTTTAGCCGCAGGACTTCCAGAGACCATTTAGTTGCTTCTCCCATTCCTAAGTAACCTAGCACACAACACATAAGTGTGTCCTGAGAAAAACAGTTGCAGATGAAGCTTCAAATGTTCTCTAGTGGATATGAAAGCAACTATGCCCTCCTGAGTCACTTACCACTTTCACACTTTTACTCCCCTGAGTAGCCCCTTTCTCCTCCCAGTCAAATCTCAGTCTTGGCTTACTAACATTTCTCCAGCCACACCTGCTAGATTCCTAGTACCCTAAATGGGAAGGGTGGAGATGCAGCTTAATTTAGCAAAAAGGCAAACAGTCTGTAAACAATCTTGTCTTTAAAACGGCAAAGTGTCACTTGAAATTGTAGAGATTTAGTTTAAAGGTTTTTTACTCTAGATAAAAATATGCTATTGTTTTTTTTCTGATAAGTTTACCAGCCAAGACCCCCTCTCCTCTTTTATATTTCTACTCCAGTGTCAACAAAAGAATTATTGACTCATATTCACTAAGAAAAGATAGATAGGTGGGTGGGTGGGTGGATGATAGATAGATAGATAGATAGATAGATAGATAGATAGATAGATAGATAGATAGATAGATAGATAGAAAGATAGGATGTAGGGATTGAGGGATGGACGGATGTATTTGGGATGAATGAGAAAATAAAATAGAAATAAAATAAAAATATGCTTATTCTTCCCCTACCATCACACTTTGATTTGATTTCCTTTTGTGAAAATGTACTATAGGTAGTTGAAATATAATTTTCCTTTTTATTTCCTTGTTCAGAACTACACAATGCTACAGGAGTTGTCCATGAATCCTCTGCCTTCAGACAGGGAAATGTAGTCATTGTTAAGATAGGACTACGAGTTCACTTTTTAAAGCTCTCCAAGGATGTGTCCTTAGAGTATCCTTCAGTGCTTTTTAATTTTGGGACTCCAGTCAGTCATAATTTCTTCTACCTTGACTCATTCACTCACTATGAAAAATAATGGTATTTGTTAAAGGTATGTAATAAATAATGAATGGAGTTTTTCTCATGAAATACATATTTTATTTTTTCATTTTCTTTTTTTGTAAACTATTGGCCTTATCCATCCTCCTACAATTATTAAGTTATTCTGATATGTTTATGAATTAGTTCATAATTAGGATTGGATTTCTATTTTAAAAGAATCTTTTTATTTTTATTAACTCTCTACCTAAATTAATACTCATGCAAATTCATATTTGTTATTCATAAACAAATTTGCTGATATTTTTCAAAATTCATTTTTTGTTTTATGTGTACTAATATATTTTAAGTAGCTTATTTAAGTCTTGTATATACAGACACATTACTAATGTAATGCTCAAAATATTTGAGCAATTACAAGTGTGTTTTTAAATTATTGATAATACGTGCTAATTTCTTTTTGGAAAAACATATTTTCCTGTTGTGAGTGGGAGACACAAAAGAAAATGTCAAAAGGAACTTACCTACTATGTGGCCTCAAATAATGAATGAATATCATTAGCTTGATTAAAAATCCCCTTTGAGAACATAGGTTAAGTTGTTTTACATTCTTTGTAGAGTCAATTAAGATGGTTATAACTACTATACCAGCCATATTTATAACTGAAAGGAAAAACCTTAGACAATGCATGGTTGTGTTTATATGGAATTTAAAAATAATCAAGAAAAAATGTGACAGATGGTCAAAGGGATGGCTTTCTGGAGTGTAAATAAGAGCATAATGACATATTAGATCTTACATTTGTGGCTTGGCAGAAACACAAATGAGAGCAGGGAGTGTTTACAAACTAAATGAACAGACTGAATTCAGGATCTAAACATGATATTAGGTCAATCCATGAGAAGTAGGAGTCACATAACACAGAAAAAATAATTCAATTGAGAACACGAAAAGATCATGCAGTTGAAGCATAAGATACATTACTTCATTTTAGTTTTAATTTCTTAACACAAGTCAACATAATAAGGAAACTGTAACAGAAGACAAGTTCCTGCTGAGAATAGTTCAAATCATTATTTATCAAGTACTTATTACATGAAAGGAGATTTGAAGAAAAGTGAAAGAGCATTGTTTCATGCTTGGGCTCTGATAATAGTTAAATTGCAAATACTTCTTACTGCTGCTCAAAGACCAGGAAAAAAATGAAAAGAATCTAATGCCATGCATATTTATTTGTCTGATGAAGCTAAAATTTTATTTCCTAGCTTTCTCTTCAGATAGATTAAAAAAATAAAATAAGTTTACTCCAATTAGAAATATATACCTGAGGATCTTGAGTGTGTGCTGTAATAATAGCTTTGGAAATATTATTTTTAAAATCTATTATGCTATGCTTGAGACAGAGTATGTCTTTATGTCTGCATTATCAAATAAGGAATTCAATGAAATGTATGGTAGTGTATGGGTATCTAATAATGTAATCATTTTGAAGAACACTTAGTTGATATATGTTCAAAGATAAAAGGTAAATTTGAACTTTAATATAGGATTTGTTTTTGCCCCGGGGAGTGTTTTGAAAGAATCTCTTATCTTAAACTGTATTATAGCTGACAAAAGTAGCATAGAGATTAGGATACTACTATTTTGAGAAGACTACATGTGAGTCGCAGAACCAGCATGCAGTTTGCATTATACTATTATGTTCTTTTGTCTTCTGTCGCTGTAGAAAGATCAGAGGTTGGAAATGTACCTATCTGTTCAACAAAATACTTCACTATAAATATTTTTGTTAAAGATCCTGTTAAATGGTCAGTTATAAAATTCATGATATACTTGAGCCACAATAGTCAATATTATTGTTATTTTACTGCTTTTCAAAGGCTTCCATATTATAGTTCTGTCAGTCATTACAATAGTTTTTAGTGTCCACAGAAGTAAGATATCATATATCTGCCTGGGTCTTCCTGCTTCCTGATATGGTTGTCAGAACAAGAAATACAATGCATAATAAAGAATGCATTGTCATCATTTTTAAAGGATTAAAACATATTCAGGACTATTTTTATTTTACATCAAAATATCTGCTTGCTTTCATGTATTGATTATATTCAGTAAAACTAACTGCTAAAAGAGTTTCCCAAGATTTTCTGGATATTTTCTGAGACCCGTTGGTTACCTAAATCCATATGTGACCCATAGATTCTCACACTGTTGTTTGATTTTTCATCTGACATAGTTTCTAACTTACCATCCTACTCAAGGTCTGCTAAATACAGTTTATTGAGTTAAAGCGCCACTCTTTTTTTTTTTTTTTTTTTTTTTTTATTGAAATGAGNAGTTTCTAACTTACCATCCTACTCAAGGTCTGCTAAATACAGTTTATTGAGTTAAAGCGCCACTCTTTTTTTTTTTTTTTTTTTTTTTTCATTGAAATGAGACTGGATTATACTCCTATACATGACTTAGAGTACAGGATTATACTCTCCAGGTCTATGTTACTACACCACACTTACCACCAAGATACCTGTCATCCTCACCTAAGGGAGTATACCCAAATGTATACACTGCATGCCAGTGAAGTCTTCTCAACAATAAGAAATATAGAAAATTCAGAGTTTTAATGAATCTTCTGAGATGGTTTTAGCTCATTTGGCCTCTTTGTGGCTTTATTGCTGCAGATATATAAGTATGTGTATATATAGATATATAAATATAGATGCATTTCAAGATAATAGCTGTTATAGGGAGCTTTTCAAAGTTCACTATGTAAAATATATCTTTATTTCATATATTCCTGTTACTTTAAGGTCTTTCTGATAGCTGTTCAGAATCTCCTTAAGTCTTAATCCAATCTATTAGCTATAATAGCTTGGCTTCCAAGAGTTTTATAGCTGTGTGCATCTAAACTATTGAGAGATTTAAGAATGATGATTGAGTCAACATTAATAGTGATTGTCCTTTATTGGATATTGGTAATTAACATTCCTCAACCATAGATGTTTCATCATGTTATGGTTCCCCTTTATTTAGCTCATATTTTTGTTATCCACTTAGAAGTCATGCAATACTTTTTTATTTTTTAGGAATGACTTATTTTTAAGACATTGTAATTCAAGTTTAGAGTTTTGTTAGTTTTGTCACCTAATTTTGCAGCTACAGGAACACAAATTTTGCTCTCTTGCTCATGCTCTATGCCTGTGTTTACACACACACGCATGTGTTTACATATATGATTGTTTATAAGTCTGTATATCATCATATTCCTTTTATTTCACTTCAAAGTTGTCTTCTTCATATCCAGTGAATCTTCTGCCAAGTTTGTGTTTTGCAGTTCCAGGGAAGCATATAACCTTCCTTGTCAAGAGCTCTTTATTCTATTGTGTTGAACCATCCTAAGTGGGAAGCTCTTTGCTTCCTGAATCCCCTCTGCTTTCCAAAGCCAAATCCTTTCATAAAGAAAGAAAGGACACTTTTATGTCTCTGTGTCTGAGAGTTGTCATTCAGAATGCAAAATGCACTAAAAACATACACTGCATTTCTGGTTTCTCTCTTTTTTGTGATCCTGTTTTTTGTTGCATTTCTAGTAATTGTCCTGAATGGGAACTTGATTCCAGGTTAAAAATGTGTAAAAGCAACCTAAGCCAAAGTCATAAAAGGGTCCATCCACCATGTGGGCTATCTTCTCACTCCACACAATACTGTTCATGTTTATTGAGAACAATTGCCAGGACTGTTATCTCTTCTTCAAAGAACCTGTGGTGAGCTTCTCAGATACGTCTGTGCCTATGGTTGCTTAGCTCATATCATTTCTTTAGACTGAGTAACTGTATGTATATAGACAAGTTTTTATTAATCTTGATGCAAAATCCTACAACTGATATTCTTCCTCAAAGGCCAGATTGACTGAGTGGGGATCCATGCATAATAGATTTTAATATCATATAATCAAGGTGATAAATTCTATCTTCTTTTTCTTTCTCTGTTCTTTAACCTTAGAATAGACAATTAATACTTTAAAAAATTCCCCCTCTGCAAAGGGATTTTCTAGCTCCTTATTAGATTTTTTTTTACATGTCAACTATAGCAAAACTTCAACAAATCACATGTATGTAGATATATATTTATTTGTATATGTATAAATAGTTATACATTATATATTGACATGTATGATACTTAATTCATGTGTTTTATTATCTGTATTGCACTATTTGAAAAAATTATTATAATTCCATTGCATTAGTTTGGTAATATAAAATCAAGAAAATGGAGCTGTAGGCTTTTATATCTTCATAAAAATATGTATGGTAATATTCCAATTTTCAGAATAAAAGAATCTGAAAAATGGAAAAATAATCCCTAAATGTAATTTTCTAGAGATTCAATGACTATTTAGTGAACAGAAATTAACTGATAGGTACAATCACAGAAAGACAGTCTCAAAAATAATCTGAATTGGAGTTTAAAGGGCAGAGTGTTTACTGGCATATCAGCTTTGAATCACCATCTATAACCCACATTGAAGGGGAGAAAGATTGGAAACAGTGAGAAATAGATCCACCATCTAAGTTTCAAGTTTAAGGACTCCACTGCTGACTCCATGGGAATTCTCTGAAATGAAACTTGGCTTCATTATTTAGAATGCATTTGGTAGAAACAGCTTGACATTATATATTGTATATTATATCAATAAGTTATTGATTATGTGCTTGTTCAAAAGGGTGTGACTTTTGGCAAGATAGCATTCTCCAGCTAGTGATAAGTGAGTCCCTGTAGGTGATCTGAGCAGCACACTCAGTTGTAAACCAGAAGAGTCCTTCATCTAACAGATATGCTGAAATGAGGTGACAATGCTAAGCTAACCATATACTATGTATACCTGAGGTCATCAGTACCAAAAGGATCTGAATGGTTTGAGAGACATTGTGACACTGATTCTGCACAGGATTTAGAGCAGGGGTTTTATCCTGATCATTTAACTCTGATTTGGGACAACTTACCTTGGAATGCAGGTTATTTTTTAGTTATTAATAAAAATGACTTTCCCTTTCAAAGTAAGGAATCTACTATCCTCTCCCTTATGTGATATTGTGAATTGACAGAAGTATACATTGTAGTGGTTTACTAGATACATAGCATTCAAAAAGCACATAAAAATAGAATTAAATGTTTATTGATGTAATGTGGGTTTATAATGTTATTGGTATGCCAGGATTAAAGGACCTGCCCTTCTAGTGTTATTACTTTAGTGCACCAACCACCACCAAAGCACCCATGGTCCACAATCTTGGTCCATTGTGCAACCTCCACTCTTTGCTGTCATCCCCCTCAACTCCTCCAGATTCCTCAGTTCTGTAATCAGTATTCAAGATTAATTTTTAAATTTGGTGTATCTTTTATTTAGTTTCTCTATATTCTATGAGAATGGCCCATATCAAAAACAACAAATGCTGGCAAGGATGTGGAAAAAAAGGAACTGTCTTGCACTGTAGGTGAGAATATAGACTGGTCTAGCACCTGTGGAAACAGTATAGAAATTCTTCAAAAAGTTAACCCACACTACCTAGTAATCCCACTCCAGGCTTCCTACCCAAAGAATACCCAAAAACACTAATTTGAAGGGAAATTTGCTCTCCCAAGTTCATAGTAACACTTTACAATTGCTAGAATAAGGAAACAGCCTAAATGCCCAGAACACACGAGTGGGTCAATTAGCTATGGTATTTGTACACAGTGAAATACTACTCAGTGACCTGATCCAAAAAGTTAAACTTGTGCCATTTGTGCGACAATATGGATGGAGCTGGAAAGTATGATAATAATCAAAGTAAGAAAGAAAAAGACAAATACCAGGTGGTTTCACTACGAAGTAGAATTAACTATTTTACTCATTAACTTACCCACGGTGTGCCCACCATAACAAGATCGCTTGAAATCAGAGCTAAGTCTAAAAATGTTTATCAGTTGATCTGGTGACTCTATGAATATATGCTTTATACTAATTCTCAGACATTTTTGTACATTAATGTGATGTTAATAGTGTGCTGGAAATGCAGTTGTCAGTTTCTATCACATTTAGAGTCACCAATTCTGTATTAGGGAGCCCTGACTCACTATAAAGTATAGGACTCACTAGATTTAAGCTTTCTGGATGCTTTTCAATCCTTTGGCTATTATGGTCATGTCCAAAATACTTATTACTTCCTCCCTCCTCTGTCTTCCACTATTTCCTCTTTCTTTAGTTTGGATTGTATTAATTTTTCAAACACTTTTCCAAATTTGAGAACCAATATTAGCAACACTTCAATAATTGCCCTTTCGTGTTCCGTGTCCATTTCATAAAAAGAAAAACCAATCACACATGCCCATTTTATCCATTAAAGGAAATGTGAATCTTTAATGGCAGCTTTACTAAGTACATTTTGTTTTGCTTATGTCTGTCATAGATAACACAGCCAGCATTCTGACAAGGCGGAGGAGATTTAGTCGAACTATTCAGGATGTGTATTATCTCCCCATTATGATCTCTGATGGTGGAATCCCCTCTCTCAGCAGCAGCAGTACCCTCACCATCAGGGTTTGTGCATGCGAGAGAGACGGGCGTGTGCGGACTTGCCATGCAGAAGCCTTCCTTTCCTCCGCTGGCTTGAGTACAGGAGCCTTAATCGCTATTCTTCTGTGTGTTGTCATTCTCCTAGGTAAGTCACCTCAGTATGTCTGTTGTATCATGACAGCTCTGAATGAACCTGCAATGGTGACATGCCAAAAGAGTGTGTTAGATATAGGAAGGGTAGTGAGGGTGGGGAGAGAAAGATGCTAACAACATAAGTACATGATGTGTATAACACAACCTGGATGCACATATTTCCTTTGAATTGATTTCTCCCAACACCATAGCTAATCTAGAAGTAATTTGATCCCCATGTGATGAGAGAGTTGGGATATCAGAATAAAGAATAGAAAAGAAAGAACTCTTTCTGAAAGGATCTACTTTAGAGAGAAATTGATGCTGAATATTAACCCCCTATTAAAAGGGCTTATACAATTTTCTGGAAAAAAACATAAGTGGCATCATTTAAAAAAATCTGAATACCAAATAAAGATAGATTTTGTGTAGAAATTTTTATTAGTCTAAAGCATTAGTCAGTCATCAATGTTAATTCAATTTTAATGTATAAAGTCTAAATAATTTTGGCCTTAGGTATATTAAATTTCAAATTAAATTTTTTTTCAGATGTATATTACATTTCATTTTTATAAAAATACTTTCTTTAATTTTATATTCTTGTCAGTGTATTAATATCATCACAACTGCACTTGAAGCTAATATTACTGTAAGAGCTTTAGAATCATTTTTAAATAAAATGGCAAATCTCAATTTTTATACAAAAAGAAAAATGTAAAGAATATTTCTGCTCCATAGTTCAATGTGTTATCTATTTAATTTTCCAGTGTATTTGTTCCCATCTGCCTTTCTCGTAGCAACCTTATCTTTTGCTCTTTTCTTGGTAGTGTGAACACATGAAAAGAGGAAAAAAAAAACTATATACTATTATAAGATGTATTCTTACAAGAAATATTCGTTGCTTTGTCTGGGGTAGAAGACCAATTATCTGTTCAGAAGGAGTGATAAACAAAGCAGAATGAGACTGAAATCACAATAGATATTTAGGCAGGTTGAGATAATAAGCTTCACTGGGCATGGAGAAGATGGTAGACATGGTTCTAGAAGTGTAAAGAGAAATTTACAGCAAGAGGGTTCCATCATAAAATTTGCATTTTAACAAAAGATAACTGAATGAATCAGAGAACAGTCCATTATGGCAAAAACATTAGGGCAAAACCAGTAAGAAAACAAAGCATTTGTCTTGCTCAGACACACAATGTTTTAGAGCTGAAGTGGATGAATATCAAGATGTTTAGGTAAAATCAAAGGATCATGTAGATCTCAGGATTAAAACAGTTACCAACATCTTAACTAAATGGTTTGTGAAAGTTCCTGAGATGCCATTTGAAAAATGTGATGATGATAATTTCAATTGTCATTGAGCAAATAGCTAGTATTTATGATTTAGTGTCTTTTTCTTAAAGAAAGCATGGGGGGGGATTAAAAAAAGTGATCTTGAATATTTTAAATATGTGGTTGAGTTACAATAGCATCAAAGAAGATCTTTAATCTGTTGCCCAGTGGGGACCCTGATCTTCTCTGAGCTGGGGCAAAAGAGTATGCTCTGGTAAAGTCACAACAAAAGAATATAATCAGGGGCATAGTAGACTCAATCTGAACTGTGATAAATTCAATGTGTTAAGTCTAAAAATATGAGATGGCAAGAGGAGAGTGAAGAAATCAGAGAAGACGGGAGAAAATGAGTACTGAGTATCACAAACATCAAGGAAAAAATATATCAAAGAGCACAGAACATTCAACAGTGCCGCTCAGAAGTGAAATAAATGACCAGAAAGTAAACATTGCATTTGTCAAGGTGGTGTGTGAGGTTAGTAGGATGCTTCACTGCATGTGCTCATTCACAGGAAATGCAGGATGGCGAGCACATGGGAGCTGGGAAAGAGCTTTCCCTTTGTATTTACATATTGATTGGTGACAACTGCTGTTTTCTTTAGATATAAATATATTACTGTCTTGTCTTGAAAACTTAAAACAAACCAAAAAAAAAAAAAAAAACAATTACTAACAAACTAAATCTGGAAAATAAACCAACAACAGCAAACATCAGTCTAGGGTTCTTAACTTTAATGACCAATGTAAGACCTTTTTCTGGACCCCACTTTCACTTTTGTTTTCATAAACCATAAAATGATGTTTAAACACTAAAATAAAACCTTAAAATTCCATTGAAAAATGTTACTATACCAGCACTTTTTAAGAAGTATTATGTGAAATAACATTTCATTGTTTCATGACACAATACTTCCTTTTAATTGACTTCTGAAAATATTTCCCCTAAGGGATAAATCAGAGAACACCCCTAAATTTTATGTTGTCTCTTAATACTAATGAAACAAACGTGGAATTTGCTGCTTATTCCTTAAATTGTTGCTGCAACTAAAATGTGATTTTGCAGTTTATCAAAAGATTGTAGAACATATTCTTGCATTTCATTTTTAAGCACTATTTATAAATTCATTATGTAGTTTACATTTGTCATGGTACTCTAAAGTTTTCATTATTATTATAAAAATCTAGCCATGGACTCACATTGTACTCACTTGTATTGTAAAATAATATTGGCTAACATGTGAACTTCTAATTTTCAAGGAAACATATCAGTAGCAAAACTTCATTTTAGAACTTGTTATATTCTGAAATAATTTACAACCTTAACAGCTAAACAAATTGTGAGTTGATATTTTAATATTCAAAATGTTTTAATCTTAGCTATTTGTTTATGAAAATAGTAGTGTTGGTGTAAACACAGTCTGAGTTTTGCTGCTAATTAACTGTGTGATGTTAAATGACCTATTTGGTTTCTTGTTTCTATTTTGGAACCTGTGAAAATAATGTTTCAATTAGGAGGACCTTAGCATCATCTGCAAAATTTTGTGTTGCTTATTAATGCTTTATTATAGTTTAAATATGATTTAATATTTTACAATATGTTCAGACTCCACCTATTGATGATATGAAAATGATGTTTCAATTTTTATGCAAAAGGTTTAACATCAAATGGTGAATGTATACACTGTGAGGTGGCTTACATTATGTAAGGATTACCTTCTTTTCAGGTCCATTATATGGGCAATTTTGTATGGGTCTTCATAATGCTAATATCAGAGATTGGTGTTAGGGGAGGGGAGTCTTCTTTCCCCTCCAGGAATATGACTTTTCTTTCCAACCTCATCTCATCACTTGTCAGAGACACAGAGTAATTGGTAAAGTAAGTCTTAATCACAACTGACACAAGAAATCACACAACAGGAGCCTCCCTGGTGGCCTAGGGGTTAAATCTCAGTGCTGCCACCACTACAGCCTGAGTTCCATCCCCACCCAGTGAGCTGACCCATATATGGCACAGCAGACCTCTCCTGTCTTACCCACTCTTCCCCTCAGCAGTGTATTTCAGTCGATCTGCCTGTTGCTCCCCTCTGTGTCTCTAGTGAATCCTCTCCCCACCCCTGCTGTACCTCTGGTCTGTACCCCAGTTCTTCTACACAAAAAGAAAGAAAGAAATCTCACAGCAACTCTGATCAGATCTCCACACATCAGGTATAAACAGATAGCATAGGTGAGTCATACCTGTTTGGCTCCTGCTCTTGTGTGTGAGTCTTCTGATAAATGGGGAGCAGGTGAATTTGGTGTGATGAGAGTAAGAGATTAGGAGAAGGAAGGGGGGTGAGGAGGGAGATACCTGCCAACCTCTTGTCATAGAAGCAATTGATTACAGGTAGCTTTGCCAGGCTGCCTTGGTTTGAACAAATAAGCTTGAGCAAGCAGTGCTGTGGTGGGGTGCAACCAATAGGAGTACAGAAGCTCCTGAAAATATTCTCCCTGACTTGAACAATCTCATTTCTATCAGGTTTAGTACCAATATGATGATATAAACAGGAAGCAGGTGAAAATAAGACTGAAAAACTCTGCTTACAAAAGCATTTTAAGCATTAGTACATAATGTATTCAGATGCTAGTTATATGAAAGTTTAAGTAATGAAAACAGAGAACTCCCTTTGTCGTCCAAACACTGGAATGATTCCATAAGGACATGATATGAGAAAAAAAAATATTTAAAAATTCCACAAATTTGAATCCTTCATGAATAAAATAATAAAATTCAAATTCATTTTAATTTTCTTGAATAAAAAGAGTATCAGTGTGTTTAACATTCTGACCAAACTCACAGATGAACCACAAGATTTTTCAGTATCTCAAGGAATACAAAATTTCATTATCCCTACAAAACATAGGAATTGCTGAAAAAGAAATATATTAACTAAGAATAAAATGCATTCAAAGAAAAACCTTTCAAAAATACTACACTTTATTCACATTTTCATAACAGCCAAATTTCAGAATACCAGAAATCATTAATAATTTAGGAAAATTTCTGCATCATTAATATCTTGCAAAACATTGTATCTCATACATATTATATTTTTCTACATGACCCAGTGTAAGAAGAGGTAGCTTTTATAACAAGGAAAGTTTTGATAAACTGGATAGGGGTGGGGTTAGGAGTTTGTTTGAATATACTAACTTAACTACTAGCTTTTAAATAAGAATTTTACACTCAAATCTCTACATACAATTATTATCTTCCTTTTTTCTCCTCAAATAAATTTTGTCTTAGAATTTCTTTAGAACATTTACTTTGGTTTAATAATAAAATATTCTCAAGGAAAATTTGGTAACTATAAAGCTTATTAAAAAATATCTTTTTAAAAATTTCCTAGTGAGACTATTGCTCTTCATGAAGTTTCACTCAACAAAATGCCACATTACCACATTCACAGAGATTACACTTTTGGTCTTCTACACAAGAATTCGTTTTTACAGTATTAACTCTGTGTCATCTGCTCCAAAAATAGCTACTGCACAGAAATGAATGTAAAATGATTTATTAGGTACATACCTTATCATACATGTTTCCACATTTCTTAAATTGATGTGAATTTGCTTTTAACTAGAGAAATCATACATTCATACTTTCCTTGATGTCCTGGTATAATTATGACTGACAACTGTTTTTATTCTTAAAAGTATCTCAAATTCTATGATTAATTATATGATGACCCTTAAGTAGGTATGTAACTAAGAAAGAAATAATTGTTTACTGGCAAGTAATTATCTGTGACTGGAAGAGATAGATGTAAACCCTCAAAATTTGCACTTAATAGTGTGTATATTTTGAATCAGTATGTTTGGTAATACTTGAATACATCAGGAATATTTATTGACTTAGGGGAAATAAACAAGTATAAACTGTCATAAATTCAAATTCATCTTCTACATTTCATTAGGCAAATATGGCACATACACAGATACTGGAAAAGGGTGAACTTTACCTCCAAACTTTGATAATAATATTACTCATATTATCTGTGCTATTCATGCACATAAATCCCCTAAACATCAACCACAAGCCAATAGCATGATTGGTTGACAAAATAAGAAGTCTTACTATTATAATCTAGGCAATCTTTATAATTTAGAGTGGTTTCCTCACTTGAATCATAAAGATGAGCAGAAAACACAGTGCACAATAAATAGGCATCTCTAAGTAGAATGGGCTGAGTTATTTGAGAATGCTGTTGGCCCATTGAATTAGAAAGCTGTAGGATGGGGGCCGTCCCTGATGGCACAAGGAGTTAAGCACCATACTATGAAGCAGCCACAGCTACTGCAACACCAGTCCAATCTCCAGCCAGGGAGGTGACCCATATGGCGCAGCAGACCTCCCCTGCCTCACTCACTGCTCCCCTCAGTAGTGTATTTCAGTCAATCTGCCTATTCTGTACCCCACTCTGTCTCTGGTGAATCCTCTCACACCTGACACCTCAGGCCTGTACCCAAGCTCTTGTATGCATAATTAAATAAATCTTTAAAAAAATAAAGCTGTAGGATGGATTTATACTAAAATGAACAATGAGGTATTAAATGCATTTTTTTTACACTCAGCAAATTTCATCTGCCCCATAATAACATTTTTGTAGCATCTGCCAAGTCTTTGCAACTTTTTGTCATTGCTCCTTTTCAAGCATAGTGACTCAGTGCTTCCCCACCTTGATCATAATCTCCATGATATTTTCTGTTACCTTGTCAATATCTTTTCATTTCATAATTTTCCAGATGATTCTCCTGCCCTCTCAATAGATTCTGTGCCCTTTTTTGGTGTGATTCTTCATTCTCATAGGTTCATAATTTGCCTTTTCTATGAGCCCATAGATCCTCCCCATGCTTACCCTGCAAACTTTTCTTTCCACATTTGATAGACTCCTCTCTCACAAGTACCTCCTCCTCTTCTGGCTTGAAAATCCATTTCTAATCCATCCATATATTCACTTGTATACTTATGATATTTTCTTTTAAAATAAGGTAAAATTTATATTATTTAGGGATATATGCAAAAAAATGGATAAATTACAAAGAGAAGCAGAAAAACTATAATAATAAAAAGCACAGACAGATGTTACCTTTAGAGGTTTTAGAGGTAAAAGGTCAGTTTTTTAGTGTGATATGAATGTTCTTTATGAAAGGATGGCTAACTCAGTGTTTCTTTGCTTTACAATCATTTGATAAAGTTTTACTGCATTTGGAGCAAAGAATGCTGAATGCATAAACCCCAGCAAAGAGAACATTCTGGCTTGCTAGAGAGCAGCAATTCCTTATGTTTTGTAGGGATAATGAATTTTTTTTTTAATTTTTTTTATTAAAATATTTTAAAACTTACATATACTTGCCATTAATTGTAATCCCCATGTATTCCCCATCACCATCTCACCAGTGCACTATCACCTCAGTCCCTCGTGCTCCCATCTTCCCTCA